>JAEOAE010001233.1:0-121707 GCA_036365155.1 Meriones psammophilus
ACCTGGAAACCTACCACAGAGGGTTTCTGAGGGCCTCTGCCCTGCAGACTATCAGGGCAGAGGCTGGGCCTGATGGGCAACTGTTGGGCAGAGTGGATGGAATTTTGTGTAGGAACTGGGAGAGAGTAGGAGCTGGAGAGGATGGGGTCTCCACAAGGAGAGCAACAGAACAGGAGGGTTTGAGCACAGGGAACTTCCCAGAGACTCGTGCTCCAACCAAGGACTATTCATGGAGATAACCCAGAGCCCCTGCACAGATGTAGCCCAGGGCAGTTCAGAGTCCAATTGGGCTAAATGGTGATGTGAAGAGGGACTGCCTCTGGCATGGTCTGGTTGGCCTGCTCTTTGATCGCCTCCCTCTGGGGGATCAGCCTTACCAGGCCATAGTGGAGGACAGTGCAGCCGTTTTGATGTGAACTGGTGGACTGGGATCAGAAGAGGAGAGGGCCTCCCCTATCCGTGGACTTGGGGAGTGGCGTGCATGGGGGGAGGGAGGGTGGGATTGGGAGGGGGGAGGGGCCTATGGGGGATGCAGAATGAATAGTGTGTAATTGATGAAAAAAAATTAAAAAAAAAAAGGGAAAAAAATAATTTAAGAACCTTAAATGACTTTCAAAAGTGGAGGAAAACATGCAGTTAGGCAATTTACATGGAGCACGTCTCGCCCCTGGGGGCAATGGTCTGCTGAACCTACTCAGACCTCGGACACCACCACTGCTAGTTCTAGAACTGATGCAGGATGTTCCAACGAGGGGTTAAGGCTTCTCATAATACTTCCTATAAGCCCATACCTGATTGTTTACATCCCCATTTTTATTCATTATTAGCCAGATAGAGCCAAGTAATTGTGGTAATGATACTTGCTTTTTAAGCCCAATGCTGTAATGCTAGTAAATTTACTAGCTGGTTACTAACATGCCTCACTGGGTGCCTGTGCCCGTTGATGCCCTCACGCTATGACTCTCTTCAGACAGAAAAGGGATCTTGGAATTACAGCTGCCACTGTTACTGCTATCTCATTGGCGGCTGTTGGAGCTACCACCACAGCATTAGCCATGAGTCATCTGGGGCAGACTGCTCAGACCCTGAATAACCTTTTAGCCAATGTAGCTCCTGCCTTAGATGTACAAAAAGGAGTTAATGCTCAACTAAAAGGAGGTTTGATGGTGTTCAATCAGAGGTTTGACCTCGTGCAGGAGCAAATTGATACCCTATGGCAAATGGCTCAATTTGCCTGTCAATGAACGTATGTTGGACTTTATGTCACTAGCATACAACATGAGAACTTTCCCTGTGCTGCAAATCTGTCTAAACAAATGTCAAGCTATATTTTAGGTAATTGGACTGGAGAATTCGATACTACGATGGACCAGCTGAGAGTGGCCATTGCCATGGTAAATTCTACCAGAGTGGGACGCAGGACTAGCCACAGGAGTATCATCATGGATTGCTGCAGCCATGAAGCATCTGAAGGAATGGGCGGGCATGGGGGCGTTAGCAGGCCTTCTGGTATTGGTCACCTTGGTTTGCCTGTGGTATATATGCAAGATTAGAGTCTCACAACAGCGTAATGCAGCCATGACCATTCAGGCCTTTACAGCCATTGAAGCAGGACAGTCTCCCCAAGCATGGTTGGCTACCATAAAAAGCCAAAATATTATGCTCAGGATGCGGGCGAAGCACTGCACTCAGGGTCAGCTGCCTTGGACCCAGAGAAGAGCATGTCTGATTGCATGCGGGTTGATGCCCCAGGTCCCGCCTTTGAGAAAAAGGTATTGGACGGGTCTGATGCTCTTTGGGTGGATGACACCTAAATGAACATCAGTACAAAGTCCCAATTTATTTCTAATATCAGAGATCAGACCTCTACTCTTGCCTGATCGTCCAAAACAAAAGGGGGACTGTAGAGAGCTGCGTAATGCCACTCCTGAAAGATGGAGCTGGTTTCTGCCTTCCACCTTCCCGATGGTGAGTGCTCTCTGTCACAAACAACTCCACATTTGTCTAAGGCTGAGGATCTGGCTTGCTTCCATGGATGTGGACCTATCTGCATTGCCCACGTGGCATACTGAGGTTGGCTGCCCAGAGGCTATTTAAAGTGGGCTGGCTTTCCCCAGGGTCAGATGATTGTTCAAGGTTCCTAAATAAACTGCATTGAAAAAAAAAAAAAAAGAAGAAGACCAACATTTAGCACATTGTCAAAATCAATGTTTGTTTGTTAAAAACTGCTGACATCTGTCAGTAGTAACCGAATGGAGACAGCTGGTGTGACCATCCTGTCCTGCGCTTTTGTTGATAGTATAGCTCTGGTCTCTGCTGTGGGTAGTTGTTACCCCATGATCATCCATGCCACTGATTCTATTGACTGTCACTTGGCCATCCTCATCTGTTATCCCTACCACTAAACTGTCTGTTGTCTTACAGCCAGTTGCCTCTATTTCTTTCTTGACCAGCAACTCTGCTATTCCATTCCTCAACACTGGAGGGTATTCAGGAGGATGTTGCAAGTATTCCTAGTACTCTTTGTCATCTTGTATGAATTTGCTTGCAAACATCTCTTCAAAATTTGGAATCACTTCAGAAGTTTCACTCATGCTGAACTTCTGTACAGTTTTTAAGATCCTTCCATGAGATGTACAGGAGCAATCAGGGGCATTCACACACCAGCACCCGACACAGCTGTTCTAGGTAACCAAATGCTTACCATGTTAAGGACTTTTATGGTGTGGCAAATAAGTTGATTCTGTGTAAGTTCATGTAGTGTTCCTTCCAGTAGGTGTAGTCAGCACATAGGCTGAGATTAGCTTCAGAAACTCATAGTGAATATCCAAGATTTTGGGAACCTGATGGTTAGACACATCTCTAAAAAAATCATTAAGTAGGAAAAGTTCCTGACACAAAACATCCAAGAATTCAAGGACACCATGAAAAGATATAAAAAAGATGAACAATGAAGATTCCAGACTCCATGTTCCAGAAAATATTTTCAAGAAAATCATATAAGAAAATTTCCCCAACATAAAAAAAAAGAATACACACAAAAAGCTTATAGAACATACACACAGGAGGCTTACAGAACTCCAAACACATTAGAACTGAAGAAAAATTCCTCCCACCACATAATAATCAAAAGACTAAATCTATTGATTAAAGAAAGAATATGAGAATTGTCAAGGGAAAAAGGTCAAATAACTTTTAAAGGTAGACTTATCAGAATCACATATGACTTCTCAATAGAGACTGTGGAAGCCAGAAGGACCTGGGAAGATATCATGCACACACTAAGAGACCACAGGTGCCAATGCAGACGACCATATTCAGTAAAACTTTCAATCACCATAGATGGAAAACAGATATTCCATCACAAACTAAATATGAACAATATCTATGAATGAACACAACTCTACAGATGATAGAATAAAGAAAACTCCAACCCATTTAGGTCAATTACATCCAAGAAAACAAAGGATATAGATAACTTCACAATAGTAAAACCAAAGAAAACAAGCATAAAACCAGACACATTAAATTGGTTAGAAGAAAAAGTGGGGAAGACCCGAGAACTCATTGGTACAGGCGACACCTTCCATTACAGAATACCAACAGCACAGGCTCTAAGAGCAACAATCAATAAGTGGGACTTCATGAAACTGAAAAGCTTCTGTGAAGCAAAGGACACTGTCATCAGAACAAAAAGAATGCCTACAGATTGGGAAAGAATCTTCACCAACCCTTTATCTGACAGAGGGCTAATATCCACTATATATAAAGAACTAAAGAAGCTGAAAAGCAGCAAACGAAGTAATCCAATTAAAAAATGGGAAACAGAGCTAAACAGAGAATTCTTTGTAGAGGACTATGGAATGGCAGAGAAACACTTAAAGAAATGCTCAACCTCATTAGCCATCAGGGTAATGCAAATCAAACGACCCTGAGATTTCATCTTACACCCATGGGAATGGTCAAGATGAAAAACTCAAGAGACAACACATGCTGGAGATGTTGTGGAGAAAGGGGAACTCTGCTCCACTGCTGGTGGGAATGTAAACTTGTATACCCACTCTGGAAATCAATCTGGCGCTTTCTCAGACAACTTAAGAATAGTACTTCTTCAAGATCCAGCTATACCACTCCTAGGCATATATCCAAAAGATTCTCAAGTACACAATAAGAACATTTGCTCAACCATGTTTGTAGCAGCCTTATTTTTAATAACCAGAAGTTGGAAACAGAC
This sequence comes from Meriones psammophilus, assembly GCA_036365155.1. Lineage (NCBI taxonomy): Eukaryota > Metazoa > Chordata > Mammalia > Rodentia > Muridae > Meriones > Meriones psammophilus. The sequence continues at coordinate 4,235 of JAEOAE010001233.1, forward strand.
TAGATGCTCCTCAGTGGAGGCATGGATGCACAAATTGTGGTATATGTACACAATGGAATATTACTCAGCAATGAAAAATAAGGAAATCATGAAATTTGAAGGTAAATGGTGGGATCTGGAAAAGATCATCCTGAGTGAGCTATCCCAGAAGCAGAAAAATGCACATGGTATATACTCACTAATATAGACATATAATATAGGATAAACCTACTAAAATCTGTACACCTAAAGAAACTAATCAAGAGGAAGGACTCTTGCTAAAATGCTCAGTTCCTTTCCAGAAAGGCAAAGAGGCTGGACATCAGAAGAAGGAGAAAAGAGGGAACAAGTCAGGAGCCTGACACAGAGGACCTCTGAAAGTCTCTGCCCTGCAGGCTATCAAAGCAGATGCTGAGACTTATGGGCAACCTTTGGGCAGAGTGCAGGGAATTTTAGGAAAGAAGTGGAAACAGTAAGATCTGGAGAAGACAGGAACTCCACAAGGAGAGCAACAGAACCAAAAAATCTGAGCATCTGAGCACAGGGCTTTTTCCTGAGACTGATATTCCAACCAAGGACAATGCATGGAGATAAGCTAAAACACCTGCACTGATGTAGCCCGTGGCAGATCACTATCCAAGTGGGTTCCATTGTAATAGGAACAGGGACTGTCTCTGATTGGCCTGCTCTTTCATTACCTCCCCCTGAGGGGGAAGTAGCATTACCAGGCCACAGAAGAAGAGAACTCGGCCACTCCTGATGAGACCTAATTGACTAGGATCAGAAGGAAGGAAAAGAAGTCCTTCCCTATCAGTGTACTTGGCGAGGGGCTTGCATGCAGAGGGTGGAGGAAGGGAAGGATTGGGATGGGAGGAGGGAGAGTACCACAGGGGGGTATACAAAGTGAATAAAGTGTAATTAATAAAGAAAAAAATCCTAATTAAATAAAATATAACTAAAGCAGTGAAAAGAAAAACTTAGACATTTATGCAAACAGAAATTGTACTTAAAACCAAAGTATGAAATAAAAAATTAGTGTTGCTATCCTTTGCAAAATAGTACTTAATAGTATTTGACAATAATATTTGAATTCAGCCTTCTTCTTTCACCTGTATCTTGAATACTAATAGATTCTATGCATTTTTTTGGCCAATGATTTTCACCTGTAAATTGTAAATGGTCTCTTTTAGTTTTAAAAGAATGTCTAGGAGAGCATTCAAGGGCAAATATGTCCTTTAATCTTTTATGGGAGGTACTATTTTGTATCAAGATTAAATAATTATTTTCCACTTCTTTTGTCTATTTTGATAGTATGATTTTAAAGGTGATTTGACACAAAATATTCTCATTTTTATGGCTGTGTTCATTAACAGAATAAGTAATTTAGAAATGACATTTTTTTTTCATAGTAGCAATCCATATTCTTTAAATAGATGATCTTTAAATTCCAGAAATGACCTTATTTTTCTTTATTGAACTTCTAATTTTACGTATGAATAAATTTTACCTATATATAAAATCCAGATTTACCTCTCCTTTTCTACATACTGTCCTTCTTTCCTTTCTTTCATCTACTCTTCTACTTTCCCCTTCTTTCTTTCCTTTCTCCTCCTCTTTCTTTCTGCTGTTGTTCATCACTATATTGTTTCCTGATGATTGTAATCAAAGTTTTTCTAGTGTTATTTCTATTAAACTTACTTGCTTTAAATGTTTTTGATTTTTAACAGAAGCCTGTCATGAGTGTATCTTGATATTTGCAGACTGAGAGCTCTAAGTTGGTCTTTGAGCTTCTATGTTGACTTTTCCCCCTAGTGATTGGATAATCGTTTTGATAATAGTTTTGGCTGTAGTTTTAACTTTTATTCTCTCACAACCCAGTACCCTGGCTATTTACTTTCTCATTTGATGACTACTTTGCATAACTTCCTAAAAGCCAGCCCAGCTGGCCATAATTTCTAAACAAGGCCCTTGCAGTGAGAACTGAAAAGCATCAGAGAGCCTGGGGCACCAAGATGGAGTCACACCAGGTCTTCGTCTTCCTGCTCCTCTGGATGTCTGGTGAGGCATTAAAGAGTATTAGAATATCATCAAATTAATTCATTTGTAGAGAAACTGCTATTTTCTATAGGAATCCAATGGTATTCAGGCAATGCCATTAGGAAAGGCATTTTAGATCCCAACATTTGCATCAGGAACTCTTTGTGTGTATATGTGAATACTCATTGTCTATTTCTGATTGCAGGTGCTGAGGGGAACATTGTGATGACCTAGTCTCCTGAATTCATGTCCACATCTGTAGGAGACAGGATCACTCTAGGCTGCAAGTCCAGTCAGAGTGTGAGTAATGATGTATATTGGTACCAACAGAAATCAGGGCAGCCTCCTAAACTGCTAATCTACTATGCATCCAATCGCCCCTCTGGGGTCCCTGATCGTTTCACAGGCAGTGGATCTGGGACAGATTTCACTCTCACGATCAACAGTGTGCAGGCAGAAGACCTGGCAGTTTATTACTGTCAGCAGGGTTACAGCTATCCTCCCACAGTGCTTCATCCTCCAACACAAACCTCCTTGAGAGTGTCACTGGCTGCCTGTACCACACACAGCCCTGGGCCTGCACACTTCCTCTTTCTGCCTGGGATTTGTTATGCATGACTGATTAATAATTGAGAGATAGCCTCCATTCTTCCATAGATTTGTCAACACTGGTGTGTATAGATTAAAAGGAGAAGCTAAGTTAAGAATTTACAAGTTTTGGTGTTGCACTAAGAACATATAGTATATGCTAGAAGCATCAGAGAAGTGTACACTGTTGTGGTGGCTTTCAATATCTTTTTGTTATGCTTTCAGGCTATGATAAATTTGCATGCTTATAGGAATGTTCTTTAAATTGTGGAAATATGATTTTGTTGAAAATATTTTCTGGGCATTTGGAGAATCGTTTTTCTTTCCTCTATGTCCATTATTCTTAGGTTTTGTGTTTTCTTGTTTTCCTTGATTTCTTGGATGGTTTGTGTCAGGGATATTTTAGATTTAATATTTTCTTTGACAGATATATCTATTTCATCCATTGTATCTTCAATCCCTGAGATTCTTTCTTCCATCATTTGTAATATGATGGATATACTTACCTCTGTAGTTTCTGTTTTCTTCCCTAAATTGTCTTTCTCCATGATTTCCTCTGTTTTTTCTTTTTTTAATATTACCATATCCGTCTTTAGATCTTGAACTGTTTTGTTGATTTCCTTTACCTGTTTATATTTTCCTGCCTGTTCTTCAAATCCATCACCTGTTTGTTTGAACTTTCCTCTATTTCTTTCATTTCTTTCAGTGATTTAATTATTTCTTCTCTAAAGGCCACAAACTCTTTGGCTGTATCTTCCTCTAGTTCTTTATAGATGGTCACAATATGTTTGACTTTATCTTTCCCTATTTCTTTATGAATTTTTTTCCTTCATTATCATCCTCAGAAGCCTAGATTTCAGGTCATTTCCTTTAGTTTCTCTTATGTTAGGGTATGCAGTGTAACTGGGTTCTGGAGGTACCACATTACTTTGGTTTTTATTGATTGGGCTTTCAAGATGGCTCATCCCTGTGTCTCAGGTATTGGCTGTTGGTTTCTGGTGTCTGCTGGAGTCCTGAGGTGTTGCGGGAGTGGGTTGGGTGAAATCCCCTTGGAGGAAGATGGTTGTTCCTGAAGGATTCCTCCTCAGCTTTCTGGGTATTGTCACCTAAAGACTGATGGTTTTCAGGGAATTGCCACTGATCTGCTGTGGGTGTATTGTCCTGTGTATTTCACTGAGCACTTTTGGGATCATGTTATTGGAAATCTATGCAATGGGAAACAGAAGTGTGTGTACATATATATATTTGAGATGGTGTCTTGCTGTGTTTCTGTGTCGAATAAACTATCAGGTTGTTGGCATATGCCAGGTTCTCTTCTGTTGTCATTCCCAAATCTCTGATTATAGGCACCTATCTCCACACTGGGCAGAGGCATGACTCTTAAAACCACAATATGTGCAAATTAAGTCCAATAATGGTAGAGGAATGATATCTTATGTTGGTTAATGTTCTTGTGGAATGTATATAACTTACCTTCTTTATTCAAATACTGATTTCAATACCCTACTATGTGGTTTCAACTTAGACATTGAATTGTGATGTTTATTCTAGGAATCACCTGTCTCAAGCTTGTGTAAACATGCCATCATTTGTTCTCTGTGTTGTCAATGAAACAACCAGCCAATGCTGAGCAATGGAAAGCATAGGACATGACACCCTCATCTAGAGGGGAGGAGAAAGAATAAAGTGGAAGGAACCAGTGAGGAGAGATAAGCAGGAGAGAACTTGGAATCACAATGAGAGATGAATCAGATCTAAGATATGACTAAAAAGTAAGTATAATTTGGGAAATCTGAATGGGAGGAAACTATGCGAACTTGGAGGTTTGGGATGGAGTAGCTACTGCAGAGCATTGTGCTTTAGGTTAATTAAATAAATCCTAGTCTCTGTGTGGTGATTTCAGTATTCAGCAGCTTTAGGATTAACCACTGTTTAGTTAAAGTTAAATCAGCAATAAATATTAATAATCAGCAACAGTCTATTGAAGATGGATGGGAATGCCAGACAAAACATTTTTATCACATGTCACACCACCAACAGCCATCCTGCTGATAAAACTTAATGAGATTGGAAGTGATTGTAATTTATGGCTTTATATATATTACAAGTTGTGGAATTGTAGATATACTATTGATTGTGTGCATAAATTAAAACACTCTAACATAGTTTGGAGCTAACATAATTTCCACTGGTTACCTCTAGGAGGAGCTATGAACTGTAGGCTTCTTTTCAGGGAGACTAGAGAGGAGCACTTTGTGGAAGAAACTGTTTGAAGTAGAGATCCTCCCTGGCCATGTCTGCAGCAGCAGAGTGGTTCACAATCAGCTGGAAATCAGTGTTATCTATACATCTCTCACAACCTTTTGTTTAGCCTGATCCCACCAAAAGCAGAGAAAGACTCCCCATTTGTTCACCTGGGTAACTCCCAAGCATCTTGACTGCTCATAGATCTAAGACAGAGATCACTTTCAGCATCATCAGCATCCAGACTGAAGAGGTGACAGTTTGTTACTGTGAAGGCTGTTGTAGTCTCCTCTTCAGTGCATTAGCTTGCAATACAGATACCTTCAGAGCTCAGCCTAACAGCCAACGTCTGACCAATAAAACATTTTATCTCTACAGAGCCTGGTAAGTGCTATCTTCTCTTTCGAAGGTTCAGTGAGCCTTGCCTTACTCCAGTAGACTTGGAAGTCTAGGAGAGCATTCAAGGGCCAACATGCCCTTTAATCTTTTATGGGAGCTACTATTTTGAGTCAAGATTAAATAATTATTTTCCACTTCTTTTATCTATCTTGATAGTATGATTTTAAAGGTGATTTGACAGAAAATATTGTCATTATTAGGGCTGTCTTCATTAACAGAATAATTTATTTGGAAACAATTTAAAATGTTCTTTTCATGTGTCATCCATACTCTTTAAAAATAGGTAATCTTTAAATTCCAGTAATGCCCTCATTTTTATTTATCATATATTTTCTTCTGATATTACCTATGAATAAATTTTAACTATGTATAAAATTTGTGTCTGAGCTATTTAGTAAAACCGAAAGTACTTACAGTAACCACGAGGAATTATGTAACATAAATATACACTTGAGCTAGGCAGGAATACATCAAATTTGTGGCAGACCCTGAATAAGTAAACAAAGAAACTGTTGAACATTCACCTGTCTAAATTCCACATTCTCTATGTGTTCTGCATATGGAAAGAACACACAAAGCAGCAGCAGAACCTCAGAGAGCATCTGCCAACCCATCCTGCTCCTTATCCTGTGCTTGTTGAAATAGTACCTGTATTTTCATATACTCATTACACAAAATACTGGATTTTATAAAAGCAAACATCTTTTGAGATTAGGTCACATAACCATATTTATCCCCAGTACTGATCAGATTTTATGTCAAATTGACACACAAACTAAAATTGTGTCAAATGAAGGGACAACCTTCATTTGAGAAAATGCCTTAATACTACTGAGCTTTGGGCAGGTTGCAGGGAATTTTCTTAATTAGTAATCAATGGGGTAGGATACAGTCCATTGTAGGTGATGCAGCCATTCATGGTGACCCTGGGATCCTCAACAGAGCAACCTGAGCAAGCCATAAAGAGGAATCCACTAAGCAACACTCCTCCATGGCGTCTGCTCAGCTTCTGCCTCTGGGTTCCTTCTCTGTTTGAATCCCAGCCCTGACTTCCCTCAGTGATTGACTGTTACCTGGTAGTGTAAGGACAATAAATTTTCCCATTCTTTCAAGTTGCTTTTGTTCATGTTTTATCAAAGCAACAGTAATCCCAAATAAGACACATTCTTTACCTTCCTCTTTCTCTTTATTTCCTGATTCATTTACTACAAGTTCCTTATCTCACTGAGTTTACCTTCTATTCACCTACTACAGTTGTGTTCATGTTTATATATTCATGTTTAAATTGTAAGAGTTATAAATCACAGGGTACATGTAATTCTTTTGTTTCTAAGCCATATGTCCCCTCTGCCTCATTGTCATGGGTCACATTCCACTCTAAATTCTCCCTGTCTGCTCTTAAATGTAGAGACCTGGATATCTCACTCAATACAAAGAAGTACAATTGTTCATTGAATGATTCTATCTTCCAGGTTTTTATCTCATATTTATGAGTAAATATAACATGTAAGAAATGGGAAACTCAAGGCCCAATGTAAGCAATATGCTAACTAATGCCATCCATTCATTCTCTAAAACCAAACTCATCAACTGCTTTTGGAGGCCACAGATATATTGGGTATTACAGTGTTATAGACCAGATACAATTTCTCATGTTGTGTGTCTTCTTTCAGGGATAATATCCTCTTTATGGACTCTCCCTTATCATCAGTTATTTTTCTATTGTTGTAATAAACAACATGACCAAAGCAACTTTTAAGAAAGGCATCATTGGGGCTTTCAAAGTTTAGAATCCATGATAGTAGAATGAAGGCAGGTGGCAGCAGTCCTAGTAGTAGCTGGACCCGAACTCAGGGCTCACATTTCCAACTCTATGTATATGTGTGTGTATAAATATGTATGTATGTATGTATATATGTATGTGTAGCATGTTTGTGTCATTACTGGAATTATAGATGTCTGAGAATCATCAAACAACAGCTTGGAATCAAACCTGAGTCTTTTACAAGAGAAACAAATATTCTTAACAACTGACCTGACACTCTACCCCTAAACCTTTCTGTTTTAATATTTATACTCTTTTACCTTCTCCAGTCCTCTTTCTTCTCCACATTTACCATCCCTCTCCAATCCAGCTTTCCCTTTCCTTCTCTTTATCATCCTTTCTTTCCTTTTTCCACCTCATCTCCATTCCCTTTCATTCTCTCCTTTTTTTCTTTTTCCCTTTCCATTTTTTTCTGCTGTTGTTAATGAGAATATTTATTATTTCCTTAGGATAGTTATCAAAAGTTTTCTAGTATTATTTCTTTCAAACTCACTTGGTATTAATGTCTTTGGTTTTTAATGGAAGACTGTCTTAAGTGCATCTCAGTATTTCCAGTTTGAGAACTCTAAGTTGGTCCTTGAGCTTCTATCTTGACTCCCTCCCCCCCCCAAGTGATTGCTTATTTTCTTTGATGATAGCGTTGGCTGTAGATTTAACCTGGATACTCTCATACCCCAGAACCCAGGCTATTACCTTTCTTATTTGGGGGATGCTTTGCATAGGTCCCTACAAGCCAGCCCATCTGCTCATATTTTATAAACCAGGCTTTTGTAGTGAGAACTGAAAAGCATCAGACAGACAGTGGCAGGAAGATGGAGTCACAGACCCAGGTCTTCATATTCCTGCTCCTCTGGATGTCTGGTGAGACTATTGGAATATCATCAAAGTAATTCATTTGTAGAGAAACAGCTAATTACTACTGGAACCCAATAGTATGCAGGCAATGCCATTAGAAAAGGCATTTTTGATCCTAACATTTGCATGCACATATACATCATTTTGTGTATATGTGAATACTCATCGTCCTTTTCTGGTTGCAGGTGCTGAAGGGGACATTGTGATGACCCAGTCTCCTGAAATCATGTCCACATCTGTAGGAGACAGGATCACCTTAAACTGCAAATCCAGCCAGAATGTGGATAGCTATGTACATTGGTACCAACAGAAACCAGGGCAGCCTCCTAAACTGCTAATCTATGGTGCATCCAATCGATACACTGGGGTCCCTGATCATTTCACAGGGAGTGGATCTGGGACAGATTTCACTCTCACTATCAGCAGTGTGCAGACTGAAGACCTGGCAGATTACTACTGTGAGCAGGGTAACATTTATCCTCCCACAGTGCTTCAGCCTATAACATAAAACCTCCTGTAGAGTCTCAGCAGTTGCCTAGACTACACACAGCCCTGGGCCTGCACACTTCCCCTTCTGCCTGAGATCTGCTATGACTAATTGGTGAAATGTTCAGCAGAAAATTAATAAAGAGGTGCCCTCCATTCTTATATAGTTTGGCAATACAGGTGCATATAGATAAAAAGTTTGAAGCTAAGTTAAGAGATTTAGAAGTTGTGGTGTTGCCCTGAGGGGATACAGTACAAGCAAGAAGCATCAGTGAAGTTTACAGTGTCATACTGGCTTTACATATGTCCATGTTATGCCTTCCGGATATGATGAATTTGTCTAAAATAGGACAGAATTTGTAATCATTTACAATGAATACATTATCATGAGTTTATTAGTTTAGATTAAGAATCCTCAAGCTTTCATAAGTTAAATCTGTAAAAAAATACTGTCCATTTCATTCTCTTGAAGTCAGACCTACTGATTCTTTTAATTTCCTCAGTGTCTGTCATTATATCCCCATTTTTGTTTATGATTTTGCTGATTTGGATAGTGTCTCTCTCTGTCTTTTAGTTAGTTTGGCTTGTTATCTTTTTGATTTTCTCCAAGAACCAGCTCTTGGTTTCACTGATTCTCTGAATTGTTTTTTTTTTTTTTTCATATAATAAACCCTTAACTACTGCACGTATAGATGGCTATATAAATATGAAATCCCAGAATTTCATTATCAGCACACAGAAAGATGAGAAACTCTGGGTAACTGGTCATGTGGTATGCTTTGGTTTATATGTCTGTGTCTACTGTATATATGCATCTGATATTAATTTATTTATTACAGTTTATTCACTTTGTTTCCCAGCTATGTCCTCCTCCCTCATCTTCTCCAAATCCCACCCTCCCTTCCTCTTCTCCTCCCATGCCCCTCCCTCAGTTCACTGATGGTGTTGGACCTTCTTCCCTTCAATCTGACCCTGTCCTATCAGGTCTCATCAGGCCTGGCTACATTGTCTTATTCTGTGGCCTGCTATGGCTGTTTCCCATCCCCTCCTGAGAAGATGAACAATGAAGCAGCCACTGAATTCATGTCAGAGACAGTCCCTCTTGTCCTTATTAGGGAACCCACTTGTAGCCTGAGCTCTCATGGGCTACATCTGTGCAGGGGTTTTAGTTTATCTCTGTGCATGGTCCATGGTTGGGTTGTCAGTCTTATAAAAGACCCCTTGAGTTTTTGGTTCTCTTTTTTTTTTTGTCTTTTTATTTAACTTTTATTAATTACACTTTATTCATTTTGTATCCCCCCATAAGCCCCTCCCTCTTCCCCACCTGGTCCCCCCCTCCCCCCTTTCTGCATGCATGCCCCTCCCCATGTCCACTGATTGGGGAGGTCCTCCTCTCCTTCTTTCTGATCTTAGTCTATCAGTTCTCATCAGAAGTGGCTGCATTTTCAAGGTTCTAGGTTATCTCCATGAATAGTCCTTGGTTGGAGTATGAGTCTCTGGGAAGTTTCCTGTGTTCAAATTTTCTTGTTCTGTTGCTCTCCTTGTGGAGTTCCTGTCCTCTCCAGCTCTTACTATTTCCCACTTCTTACATAAAATTCCATTCACTCTGCTCGTCAGTTGGCTATCAGGCTCAGCATCTGCTTTCATAGTCTGCATGGCAGAGGCTTTCAGAGGCCCTCTGTGACAGGTTCCTAGGTTGTTTCCTGTTTTCTTTTTCTTCTGATGTCCATCCTCTTTGCCTTTCAGGATGGGGATTGAACATTTTAGTTAGGGTCCTCTGTTTTGCTTAGTATGAATTTTTGGTTCTCTTGTTCTGCAGTTTTTCTTCCAGCATGTTTAGTGTGTCTGGTGTTCTGTTGAGGTCTTTGAATCATTTGGAGTTTAGTTTTGTGCAGGGTGATGAGTATGCATCTATTTGCATTTTTCTATATGTCGATATCCAGTTAGAACATCAGAATTTGTTGAAGATTCTATCTTTTTTTTCCATGGTATGTTTTGTTATCCTTTGTCCAAAATCAGATGTCCATCAGTATGTGGGTTTATTTCAGGGTCTTCTATTCAATTCCATTGATCCACCATTCTGTTTTTATACCAGTACTATGCAGTTTTTATTAGGCTGGTCTATAGTACAGCTTGAGATCAAGAATAGAGTTACCTCCAGAAGATCTTTTATTGTACAGATTTGTGTTAGCTATTCTGGGTTTCTTGTTATTCCCCATAAAGTTGAGAATTTTTCTTTCAAGGTCTGTAAAGAATTGTGCTGGTAATTTGATGGGACTTGCATTGAATCTGTAGACTACTTTTGGTAAGATGGCAATTTTTACTAAGTTAATTCTGCTAAGCCATGAGCATGGGAATTCTTCCATCTCCTGATAGGTTCTTCAATTTCTTTCTTCAGAGACTTGAAGTTATTTTGATTTGCTTCGTTAGAGTTACACCAAGATACTCTATGTCTTTTGTGTCCTCTCTGAAAGGTGTTGTTTCCCTAATTTCTTTCTCAGCTCATTTGTCTTTTGTATACAGGATTGCATTTCATATTTTGACTTAATTTTGTGTACAGCCATTTGCTGAAGGTGTATTCCATCTGTAAGATTTCTCCAGTAGATTTTGGGGTGGCCTGTCATTTGTAGAGAATGGGGTGTTGACGTCTCCCACTATTAATGAGTGGGGACCTATGGGTAGCTTCAATTTTTTAAAGTTTCTTTTACAAATGTGGTGCTCTTGTATTTGGGGTATAGTTGTTCAGAACTGTGATGTTTTTTTGGTGGAATTTTCCTTTGATGAATATTAATGACCTTCCCCTTCTCTTTTGATTAATTTTCATTGAAAAAATATATATATTAATTTTAATTTAACTTTTATTAATTGCACTTTATTCATTTTGTATCCCCCCATAAGCCCCTCCCTCCTCTCCTTCCGATCCCACCCTCCATCCCCTTTGAAAATATATTTTATTAGATATTAGAATGGCTACTCCTGCTTGCTTCTTGGGTCTGTTTGCTTGGAAAACTGTCTTTCAGCCCTTTACTCTCAGGTAATGTCTATCTTTGTGACTTAGGTGTGTTTCTTGTATGAAACAGATTTTTGGATCTTGTTTATGTATCCATTCTTTTAGTCTGTGTCTTTTTATTAAAGAGCTGAATCCATTGATGTTGAGAAAGATTAATGACCAGTGTCTGTTAGATCCTTTCATATTGATGTTGACTGTGGTATTGTGTTTGTGTTCTTGCCTACTTTCAGTTTTTCTGTAGTGAGGTCATTGGTTTCCTGTGTTTTTCTGAATGTAGTTAGCTTTCCTGGGTTGTATTTTTCCTTTTAGTATTTTCTGTAACTCTGGATTTGTGGGTAGGTATTGTTTAAATTTGTTTTTGTCGTTGAGTATCTTGTTTTCTTCATCTATGAGTACTGAGAGTTTTGCTGGTCTGACATCAATGTTCTCTTAGTGTCTGCATTCTATCTGACCAGGCCCTTCTGGCTTTCATAGTCTCTGTTGAGAAGTCAGATGTGATTCTGAGGTTTGCCATTACATGTTACTTGGCCTTTTTCCCTTGCAGCTATTATTATTATTATTATTATTATTATTATTATTATTTTTTGTTTTGTATACTTACTGTTTTGAATATTATGTAGCAGGAGTATTTTCTTTTCTGGTCTAAGTTACTAAGTGTTCTGTGGGCCTCTTGTGTTCTTCTAGGCCTCTCCTTTAAGTTGGAAAATTTTTCTTCTATGATTTTGTTGAAAATCGTTTTGGGGCTTTGGAGGAGAGAATATTCTTTTTCCTCTATTCATATTATTGTTCAGTTTTGTCTTTTCACATTTTCTTGGATTTCTGGGACCGTCTGTGTCAGAAAAATTTTCAGATTTAACATTTTCTTTGATGGATACATCAATTTCTTACACTGTATCTTCCACACCTGAGATTCTTTCTTCCATCTCATGTATTCTATTGGTTATGCTTACCTCTGTAGTTCCTGTTTTCTTCCCTAAGTTCTTTTTCTCCATGATTTCCTCCCTTTGTGTTTTCTTTAAGTTTCCCTATTCTATCTTCAGATCTTATGCCATTTTGTTGATTTCCTTCACCTGTCTGACTGTATTTTCCTTCAGGTCCTTCAGCTGTCTATATAACATTCCTCTGTTTTTTTTTTGTTTTTTTTTTTTTTTTCTTTCAGTGATTTAATTATTTCTGAGACTCATAAACAAACCTTGGGCAGATTGTAGAGAATCATATGAAAGAAGGGTGAGTTAGTATGACCTAGAGAGGACAGGAGATCCACAAGGACAAAATATATCAGGGCACACGGGCTCTCTATGGGACTGTTTCTCCAACCAAGGATCATGTATGGATATCACCTAGAACCCGTACTCTGTTGTAGCCCATGGCAACTCAGTAACCAAGTGGGTTTTCCTAGTAAGGTGAATAGGAACTATTTCTGACACAAACTCAACAACTGGCTCGACCTCCCGCCCAACCCTCCAAGAAAGGAACACTCTTGCTAAGCCACAGAGGAGGACATGGCAACCTGTTGTGAAGAAACCTGATTAGCTAAGTTCAGATGGAAGGGGAGGAGGCCTCCCTAGCAGTGGACTTAGAGTGGGTCAGGGAGGAGATGAGGGAGAGAGGGTGGGTTTGGCAGGGAATGAAGGAGGAGGCTATGGCTGGGATACAAAGTCAATAACCAGTGATTAATATAAAAAAAAAAATAAAAGTTAAAAAATTTATTTCCTCTCTGAAGGCCACAAACTGTTTGGCTGCATTTTCCCTTATTTCTTTACAAATGGCCATAATCTGTTTGTCTTTTATCTTCCTCTATTTCTTTATGGATGGCCATAATCTGTTTTACTTTATCTTCCTCTAATCTTTTATGCATTTTATTTGTTTCCTCTATTTTCCTCTTCATAAACATAGATGTAAGTTCTTCTTCTTGAATTTCATTAATGCTGGTGTGTCCAGGGCTGCTTGCTCCTGGACAAGTGGGTTTTGAAGATGCCATATTGCTCTGTATTCTGTTGGTTGAGATTTTATGCTCTACTCTATCCATTTGGCTATCTTAGATATTGGATGTTAGTTTCTGGTGCTTCATGGAATCCTGGTGTGTGGAGAATCCCCTTGGCAGAACATTGATTTTTACTGAAGGAGGCCTCCTCAGCTTTTGGTATGGTCACTGAATGGCTGTGTTTCTCAGGAGTTGCCACAGCTTACCTCAGGAATGTAGACATGAGCAGTAATTGTTGTCTTTGTTAGTCAGGGGGGCTCTCCTCTTTCCTGGAGAATTCCTGGAGATAGCTGCCTTGCTGCTGTTTCTTGATCTGAATTTAGTGAGCTGCTGCTGTTGTACTTATATTGTTTTCTAGGAACAGTCCTCTTTAAGTACCTGGACGCCCTGCTATTTGGTCAGTTTACTTAGGAATAACTGGTTGTCCCTTGGAGCAATATCTTTGGGGCTGATCTCAGGGATCCCAGGCTTCTGTGGTTCTGAGGTTGGAGCTCTGTGCCCCAGTACCCAAGTGGTAATCAGTGTCATATGAGCACAGTTCTCAAGTGTGCAACAGGAATCTAGAGGCTAGAGCCTGTGAGGACCCAGAAACTTTTCCAGAGCTGGGTGTCCTGAGATGGGACCAGATGCACCCCCGCCCCCACCATGGGGTTTCCTTCCAACAGGGAGACCCAGTCTGTGGTGTTTTAGGTTCCAAAGTTCCATCTGGGATGGCGTGTGTAGTGCATAGGCAAAGATAAATGATGGCTCCAAGCTGGCTCCTGGGCTCCTGCAGGGGGCTGAGAACTTTTGTGTGTGTGTGTGTGTGTGTGTGTGTGTGTGTGTGTGTGTGTGTGTTGAGGGTGTCATCTGAGTGCTCCAAGCTGGGACCTGATGTTTCCCTCACTGTAGGGTTTTCTCATGACAGGGAAACTCAGTCTCTGCTGCCCTGAGGCACACAGTTCTGTCTGGGTGGACCATTCTATATTCCTCTACAGAGAATTCTCTATTTAGCTCCATACCCCATTTTTTTATTTTGGTTGCTTGAATTATTGCCTTTTAACTTTAGTTTTTTTATATATTCTGAATATCAGCCCTCTGTCAGATATAGGGTGTTAAACATCCTTTCTCAATCTGTAGGCTGTTGTTTTGTACTGACAACCATGTCCTTTGCTTTACAGTAGTTTTCAGTTTCATGAGGTCCCATTTATTGATTGTTGCTCTTAGAGCCTGTGCTGTTGGTGTTCTGTTCAGGAAGTTGTCTCCTTTCCCAATGAGTTTAAGGTTCTTCCCCACTTTTTCTTCTAACTGGTTTATTGTATCTGGTTTTATATTGAAGTCTCTGATCCACTTGGACTTTAGTTTTGTGCAGGGTGATAAATATAGATCTATTTTAATTTTTCTGCGTGTAGACATCCAGTTGTACCAGCACCTTTTGTTGAAGATGCTGGCTTTTTTCCATTGAATGGTTTTGGCTTCTTTGTCAAAAATCAAGTATTCATATGTGTTTGAGTTTATTTCAGGGTCTTCTATTCAGTTCCACTGATTCACCATTCTGTTTCTATGCCAGTACCATGCAGTGTTTATTACTTAGTTCCATTGATCCTCCTTTATGTTTCTATGCCAATACCATGCAGTTTTTATTACTCTGGGAAATTTGTTTTTCTCCTCTTTATGTGCCTCTAATAACTGGATAATCATAGTTTTAAAGTAATTTTCTTGTGTTTCCGATGAGTTGGAGAATCCATTAATTTTGGGAGTTGCCGGTGAAGCCATGATGTCTTGATTTATGTTGGGTGTCTTTTTTTTTTTTTTTTGCCAACCCTTGGTCTTTTGGTTATCTGTGGTGTTCACTGTTTGTTCCTGGATTCTGAATATCAGACTGGTCTTTTTCTGGTGTCTGGAGAATTCTTCAGGAAAATGAGAGATGTCCAGTGGTTTCAGCTTGTGCATTGTTGATTCAGCTCTATCTGTGGGAGGTAGGTCCACAGGTGCAGAAAGGCAAATGTGGGGTAGTGTGTGAGTGTGTTTGCATGTAAGTGTGCCCTGTGAGACAGGATGTTAGAGAATGTAGAGGCTTTCAGTGTGAGAGAGTGGTGTCTTGCAGGCACCAAGGGAGTTGCAGGCACTTAAGATATTACAAGTGCTGTTGATGATTGTGGCTGCGGATTGTTTTTGCAGGTCTTCAGGATTTTGGTAGCTGTTCAACTGGCTATCTGCCACTGAGGGCTTGGATTGTCAGTGCAGTCACTGGCTGGGAGGCCCTGTAGAGTCAGCACTGCTGCTCCTAGACTTGGGATGGTGTTCAGTGAGCACCCCACCACGGCTGAGGAGCTAAAAGCCCTGCTTCTGCTTCTCAGTCACCAGACCACAAGTGAGTTTTGTGCTCAGATCACTGGTGCTGAGTGTAGGCTCCCCTGAGGTGGAGGGAGGCCCGGACAAGGGAAGTGCCCCTCTACATTCCCAGAGAAGTCTGAGCCTGATCTGAATCTATAAGTGTTCTCTGCTTCTCTGGTGTCCCCTCTCTTTCAGAAAGCCAAAACGTCTATATTCTGGTTTCGATTGTCACTCCACTCACCAATTTTGGTGATTCACGTCCTCTGCCTCTCCATAACAGTGTGCACTGTTGGCTGCCATCTTGGGTTACTTTTTTTTTTTTTTTTTTTTTTTTTTTTTTTTTTATCTTAGCCATTCTGATGGATGTAAGATGGAGTCTCAGAGTCATCTTTATTTGCATTCCCCTGATAACTAAGGATGCTGAACAGTTCTTTAAGTGTTTCTCAGCCATTAGGCATTCCTTTGTTGAGAATTCTCTTTTTATTTCGGTACCACGATTTTAACTGAATTACTTTGTTTGTTGGTTTTTAATTTTTTTCATTTCATTATACATTTTATATATTAACTTTCTTTTGGATAAAGGGTTGGTGAAGATGTTTGCCCATTCTGGTAGCTACCTTTATGACAGTTTCCTTTGCCTTGTAGAAGCTTTTCAGGTTCATGAGGTTCCATTTATTGTTGGTTTTAGTTCCTGAATTGTTAGTGTTGTTTTTATGAATGTGACAAGGAGATCAAGGCTCTTCCCTAATTTTTCTTTTTTCTTTTTTTATTAATTATACTTTATTCACTTTGTATCCCTCCATAAGACCCTTTCTCTTTCCCTCCAAATCCCACCCTCCCTCCCCCTTCTTCACGAATGTCCCTCCCCAATTCCACTGATAGGGGAGGTCCTCTTCTCCTTCCTTCTGATCTTAGTCTATCAGATCACAGCATGAGTGGCTGCAATGTCATCTTCTGTGGCCTGCTAAGGCTGCTTTCCCCTCATGGGGAGGTGATCAAAGAGCAGACCAATCAGATATGTCAGAGGCAGTCCCTCTTTCCACCATTACTATGTAACCCACTTGGGCACTGCCATGTGCTACTTCTGTGCAGGAGTTCTAGGTTATCTCCATTAATAGGCCTTGGTTGGAGAATGAGTCTCTGGGAAGTTCCCTGTGTTCAAGTTTTCTGGTCTGTTGCTCTCCTTGTGGGGTTCCAGTCCTCTCCAGCTCTTACAATTTCCCACATCTTACAGAAGATTCCACACACTCTGCCCAAATTTAATCATAAGTCTCAGCATCTGCTTTGATAGTCTGCAGAAGAGAGGCTTTCAGAGGCCCTCTGTGGCAGGTTCCTAAGTTGTTTCTTCTGTTCTTCCTCTTCTGATGTCCAACCTTTTTGCCTTTCAGGATGGGGATTGAGCATTTTAGTCTGGTCCTCTCTCCTGATTAGTTTCTTTAGATGTACAGATTTTACTAGGTTTATCCTATGTTATATGTCTATATGAGTGAGTATATGCAGTTTGTGTCCTTCTGCTTCTGGGACAGCTCACTCAGGATGATACTCTCCATGTTCCACCATTTACCAGCAAATTTCATGATTTCCTTATTTTTCATTGCTGTGTAATATTCCATTGTGTAGATGTACCACAATTTCTGCTACCATTCTTCAGTTGAGGGGCATCTGGGCTGTTTCCAGCTTCTGGCTATTACAAATAAAGGTGCTATAAACATAGTTGAACAAATGTCCTTATTGTGTACTTGAACCTCTTTTTGATATATGCCTAGGAGTGGTATGGGTGGATCATGAGGAAGTGCTGTTCCTAGTTCATTGACAAAGTGCAATATTGATTTCCAGAGTGGTTGTACAAGTTTACATTCCCACCAGCAGTGGAGGAGGGTTCCCCTTTCTCTACAACATCTTCAGCATGTGTTATCACTTGAGTTTTTCATCTTGGCCATTCTTATGGGTGTAAGATGAAATCTCAGGGTCGTTATGATTTGCATTTCCCTAATGGCTAAGGACATTGAGCATTTCTTTAAGTGTTTCTCTGCCATTCGATATTCTTCTACAGAGAATTCTCTGTTTAGCTCTGTTTCCCATTTTTAAATTGAATTACTTGTTTCGTTGCTTTTCAGCTTCTTTTGTTCTTTATATATAGTGGATATTAATCCTCTGTCAGATAAAGGGTTGGTGAAGATTCTTACCCAGTCTGTAGGCAGTCGTTTTGTTTTGATGACGGTGTCTTTTGCTTTATGGCAGCTTTTCAGTTTGATGAGGTCCCATTTATTGATTGTTGCTCTTAGAGCCTGTGCTGTTGGTGTTCTGTTCAGGAAGTTGTCTCCTGTACCAATTAGTTCTAGGGTACTCCCCATTTTTTCTTCTAACCGATTTAATGTGTCTGGTTTTATGTTGAGGTCTTTGATCCACTTATAAGTATTAATACATTTGTAGTTTTCTACATGTAGACATCCAGTTAGACCAGCCCCATTTGTTGAAGATGCTGTCTTTTCTCCATTGTATGGTTTTCTCATCTTTGTCAAAGATCAGGTGTCCATAAGTGTTTGGGTTTATTTCTTGGTCTTCTGTTTGGTTCCACTGATCCACCAACACTTAGTTCCATTGATCCTCCTTTATGTTTCTATGCCAATACCATGCAGTTTTTATTACTCTGGGAAATTTGTTTTTCTCCTCTTTATGTGCCTCTAATAACTGGATAATCATAGTTTTAAAGTAATTTTCTTGTGTTTCCGATGAGTTGGAGAATCCATTAATTTTGGGGGTTGCCGGTGAAGCCATGATGTCTTGATTTATATTGGGTGTATTATTTGCCCGACCCCTGGCTTTTGGTTATCTGTGGTGTTCACTGTTTGTTCCTGGATTCTGAATATCAGACTGGTCTTTTTCTGGTGTCTGGAGAATTCTTCAGGAAAATGAGAGACGTCCAGTGGTTTCAGCTTGCATTGTTGCATTGTTGATTCAGCTGTATCTGTGAGACAGGGGAGGTAGTGGTGTCCACAGGTGCAGAAAGGCAAATGGCTATCTGCCACTGAGGGGGTAGTGCAGTGACTGTGTGTTTGCATGTAAGTGTGCCCTGTGAGACAGGATGTTAGAGAATGTAGAGGCTTTCAGTGTGAGTTTTGAGAGTGGTGGTCTTGCAGGCACCCTGAGGTGGAGTTGCAGGCACTTAAGATATTCCAAGTGCTGTTGATGATTGTGGCTGCGGATTGTTTTTGCAGGTCAAATTCTGGTTTCACCGATTGGGATTTTGGTAGCTGTTCAAATGGCTATCTGCCACTGAGGGCTTGGATGATCATGGAGTGCAGTCACTGGCTGGGAGGCCCTTTAGAGTCAGCACTGCTGCTCTTTATTTATTCGGTACCATGATTTTAAGACTTTGGATTTTTAATTTTTTTCATTGAGCACCCCACTTTTGGCTGAGGAGCTGAAAAGCCCATTCTTCTGCTTCTTTCAGTCACCAGGCCACAAGTGAGAATTTTTGTGTTCAGATCAATGGTGCAAGGAGTGTAGGGTCCCCTGATTTTTCTTTTTCTTTTGGAGGGATTATACTTTTTATTCACTTTGTATCCCTCCATAAGTGCCCCTCCAAATCCCACCCTCCCTCCCCTTCTTCACGAATGTCCCTCCCCAATTCCACTGATAGGGGAGGTCCTCTTCTCCTTCCTTCTGATCTTAGTCTATCAGATCACAGCATGAGTGGCTGCAATGTCATCTTCTGTGGCCTGCTAAGGCTGCTTTCCCCTCATGGGGAGGTGATCAAAGAGCAGACCAATCAGATATGTCAGAGGCAGTCCCTCTTTCCACCATTACTATGTAACCCACTTGGGCACTGCCATGTGCTACTTCTGTGCAGGAGTTCTAGGTTATCTCCATTAATAGGCCTTGGTTGGAGAATGAGTCTCTGGGAAGTTCCTTGTGTTCAAGTTTTCTGGTCTGTTGCTCTCCTTGTGGGGTTCCCGTCCTCTCCAGCTCTTACAATTTCCCACATCTTACATAAGATTCCACACACTCTGCCCAAATTTAATCATAAGACTCAGCATCTGCTTTGATAGTCTGCAGAAAAGAGGCTTTCAGAGGCCCTCTGTGGCAGGTTCCTAAGTTGTTTCTTCTGTTCTTCCTCTTCTGATGTCCAACCTTTTTGCCTTTCAGGATGGGGATTGAGCATTTTAGTCTGGTCCTCTCTCCTGATTAGTTTCTTTAGATGTACAGATTTTACTAGGTTTATCCTATGTTATATGTCTATAAGAGTGAGTATATGCCGTTTGTGTCCTTCTGCTTCTGGGAAAGCTCACTCAGGATGATACTCTCCATGTTCCACCATTTACCAGCAAATTTCATGATTTCCTTATTTTTCATTGCTGTGTAATATTCCATTGTGTAGATGTAACACAATTTCTGCTACCATTCTTCAGTTGAGGGGCATCTGGGCTGTTTCCAGCTTCTGGCTATTACAAATAAAGGTGCTACAAACATAGTTGAACAAATGTCCTTATTGTGTACTTGAACCTCTTTTTGATATATGCCTAGGAGTGGTATGGGTGGATCATGAGGAAGTGCTGTTCCTAGTTCATTGACAAAGTGCAATATTGATTTCCAGAGTGGTTGTACAAGTTTACATTCCCACCAGCAGTGGAGGAGGGTTCCCCTTTCTCTACAACATCTTCAGCATGTGTTATCACTTGAGTTTTTCATCTTGGCCATTCTGATGGGTGTAAGATGAAATCTCAGGGTCGTTTTGATTTGCATTTCCCTAATGGCTAAGGACATTGAGCATTTCTTTAAGTGTTTCTCTGCCATTCGATATTCTTCTACAGAGAATCTTCTACAGATATATCTTCTACAGAGAATTCTCTGTTTAGCTCTGTTTCCCATTTTTAAATTGATTCTCTACAGAGAATCTTCTACAGATATATCTTCTACAGAGAATTCTCTGTTTAGCTCTGTTTCCCATTTTTAAATTGAATTACTTGTTTCGTTGCTTTTCAGCTTCTTTTGTTCTTTATATATAGTGGATATTAATCCTCTGTCAGATAAAGGGTTGGTGAAGATTCTTACCCAGTCTGTAGGCAGTCGTTTTGTTTTGATGACGGTGTCTTTTGCTTTATGGCAGCTTTTCAGTTTGATGAGGTCCCATTTATTGATTGTTGCTGTTAGAGCCTGTGCTGTTGGTGTTCTGTTCAGGAAGTTGTCTCCTGTACCAATTAGTTCTAGGGCACTCCCCATTTTTTCTTCTAACAGATTTAATGTGTCTGGTTTTATGTTGAGGTCTTTGATCCACTTGGACTTTAGGTTTATGCAGGAAGATAAGCATTAATACATTTGTAGTTTTCTACATGTAGACATCCAGTTAGACCAGCCCCATTTGTTGAAGATGCTGTCTTTTCTCCATTGTATGGTTTTCTCATCTTTGTCAAAGATCAGGTGTCCATAAGTGTGTGGGTTTATTTCTTGGTCTTCTGTTTGGTTCCACTGATCCACCATTCTGTTTCTATGCCAGGACCATGCAGTTCTTATAAACTGTTGCTCTATAATACAGCTTAAGATCAGGACTGCAGATACCTGCAGAAGATCTTTTATTGTAGAGGATTGTTTCAGCAGTTCTGGGTTTCTTGTTATTGCAAAACAAGTTGAGATTTTTTCTTTCTAGGTCTGTAAAGAATTGTGTTGGTAATTTGACGGAAATTGCATTGAATCTGTAGACTGCTTTTGGTAAGATGAGCATTTTTACTATTTTAATCCCGCCAAGCCATGAGCATGGGAGATCTTTCTATCTTCTGATATCTTCTTCTAATTCTTTCTTAAAAGACTTGAAATTTTTTTTTCATACAAGTCTTTGACTTGCTTGGTTAGGGTTACACAAAGGTACTTTATGTCATTTTTGGCTATCGTGAAGGGTGTTTTTTCCCTAATTTCTTTCTCAGCCCTTTTGTCTTTTGTATACAGGAGGGTACTGATTTATTTTGATATAATTTTGTATCTGGTCACGTTGCTGAAGGTGTTTATCAGCTGTTGGAGTTCCCTGGTAAAGTTTTTGGGGTCACTCATGAATACTATCATATCATCTGCAAATAGTGATAATTTGACTTCTTCCTTTCCAATTTGTATCCCCTAGATCTCCTTCAACTATCTTATCTGGCAAGAACTTCCAGAATTATTTTGAAGAGATATGAATAGAGTACACGGGCTTGCTTTGTCCCTGATTTCAGTGGGATTGCTTTAAGTTTCTGTCCTATTAGTTTGACGTTGGCTATAGGTTTGCTGTATATTGCCTTTACTATGTTTAGATATATGCCTTGTATCCCTGATCTCTCCAAGACTTTAAACATGAATGGATGTTAGATTTTGTCAAATGCTTTTTCAGCATCTAGGGAGATTATCATGTTTTTTTTTTTCTTTCATTTTGTTAATATGGTGGATCACATTGATGGATTTCCATATATTGAACCACCCCTCCATACCTTGGATGAAGACTACTTGGTCATAGTGGATGAAATCTTTGATGTGATCTTGTATTCTGTTTGCAGTGTATTTTGTGGAATATTTTTGCATCAATGTTCATAAGGGAGATTGGCCTCAAATTCTCTTTCTTTATTGGGTCTTTGTGAGGTTTAGGTACCAAGGTGACTGTGGCTCATAGAATCAGTGTGGCAGTGTTCCTTCTGTTTCTATTTTGTGGAATAGTATGAAGAGAATTGGAGTTAGCTCTTCATTGAAGGTCTGATAGAATTCTGCATTGAAACCATCTGGCCCTGGGGTTTTTTTGGATGGAGACTTTCGATGACTGCTTCTATTTCCTTAGGGGATATAGTATTATTTAGTTAATTTACCTGGTCCTGATTCAGCTTTGGTAAGTAGAATCAATCAAGAAAATTGTCCATTTCATTTAGATTTTCAAATTTTGTGGCATATAGACTTTTGAAGTAAGTCCTAATAATGGTTTGGATTTCCTCAATGTCTGTATTTATGTCCCTCTTTTCCTTTCTGATTTTCTTGATTTGGATGGTGTGCCTTTTAGTTAGCTTGGCTAAGGGTTTGCTTATCTTGTTGATTTTCTCAAAGAACCAGCTCCTGGTTTCACTCATTCTTTGAATTGTTTAATTGTTTCTAATTGTTTGATTTCAGCCCTGAGTTTGATTATTTCTAGCCATCTACTCCTTTTTGGTTTGTCTGCTTCTTCTTTTTCTATGTTTTTTTTTTTTTTTTTTTTTTTTTCAATGCAGTTTATTCAGGAACCTTGAACAATCATCTGACCCTGGGGAAAGCCAGCCCACAGCTTAAATAGCTTCTGGGTAGCCAACCCCAGCGTGCCACATGGGCAATGCAGATAGGTCCACATACATGGAAGCAAGCCAGATCCTCAGCCTTAGCCAAATGTGGAGTTCTTTGTGACAGAGAGCACTCACCATCAGGAAGGTGGAAGGCGGAGACCAGCTCCATCTTTAAGGCACAGTATTACGCAGCTCTCTACAGTTCCCCCTTTTTGTTTTAGATACATCAGGCAAGAGTAGCGGTCTGATCTCTGATATTAGAAATAAATTGGGACTTTGTACTGATGTTCGTTTAGGTGTCATCCACCCAAAGAGCATCAGACCCTTCCGATACCTTTTTCTTAGAGGCGGGACCTGGGGCATCAACCTGCATGCAATCAGACATGCTCTTCTTTGGGTCAAAAGCAGCTGACCCTGAGTGCAGTGCTTAGCCTAGCATCCTGAGCATAACATTTTAGCTTTTTATGGTAGCCAACCATGCTTGGGGAGACTGTGTCCTGCTTCAATGGCTGTAAAGGCCTGAATGGTCGTGGCTGCATTACGCTGTTGTGAGACTCTAATCTTGCCTATATACCACAGGTAAACCAAGGAGACCAACACCAGAAGGCCTGCTAACGCTCCCATTCTCGCCCATTCCTTCAGATGATTCATGGCTGTAGCAATCCATGATGATAATCCTGTGGCTAGTCCTGCATCCACTTTGGTAGAAATTGCCTTGACAATGGCCACTCTCAGCTGCTCCATCGTAGTATCGAATTCTCTAGTCCAATTACATAAAATATAGCTAGACAATTGTTTAGACAAATTTGTAGCACAGGAGAAATTCTCATGTTGTATGCTAGTGACACAAAGTCCAGCATATTTTCATTGACAGCCAAGTTGAGCAATTTGCCCAAGGTTATCAATTTGCTCCTGCACGAGGTCAATCTTCTGTTTGAACACCATCAAGCCTCCTTTTAGTTGAGCATTAATTCCTTTTTGTACATCTAAGATATGAACTACATTGGCTAAAAGATTATTCAGGGTCTGAGCAGTCTGCACAGTATGACTCATGGCTAATGCCCTGGTGGTAGCTCCAACAGCCGCCAATGAGATGGCAGTAACAATGGCGGCTGTAGTTCCAAGATCCCTTTTCTGTCTGAAGAGAGTCATATCGTGAGGGGCATCAACGGGCACAGGCACCCAGCGAGGCATGCATGTAACCAGGGCATACCTAAATTCACTAGCATTCCAGCATTGGGCAAAAAAGTAAGTATCATTACCACAATTACTTGGCTCTATCTGGCTAATAATGAATAAAAATGGGGATATGAACAAACAGGTGTGGGCTTATAGGAAATATTATGAAAAGCCTTAACCTCCTCGTTGGAACATCCTGCATCAGTTCTAGAACTAGCAGTGGTATTCTCTGAGGTCTGAGTAGGTTCAGGGGACCATTGCCCCCAGGGGCGAGACGTACTCCATGTAAACTGACTAACTCCAAGTTTTCCTCCACTTTTGAAAGTCATTTAAGATTCTTAAATTATTTTTTCCCTTTTTTTTTAAATTTTTCATCAATTACACTTTATTCATTCTGCATCCCCCCATAAGCCCCTCCCTCTTCCCCTCCTAATCCTACCCTCCCACCTCCCTCTGCATGCATGCCACTCCCCATGTCCACTGATAGGGGAGGTTCTCCTCTCCTTTCTGATCTTAGTCCATCTGTTCACATCAAAAGTTGCTGCATTGTCCTCTACTGTGGCCTGGTAAGGCTGCTCCCCCCCAGGGGGAGGTGATCAAAGAGCAGGCCAATCAGATTATGTCAGAGGCAGTCCCTCTTCACATTAGTATGTAACCCAATTGGACTATGAAGTGCCCTGGGCTACATCTGTGCAGGGGTTCTGGGTTATCTCCATGAATAGTCCTTGGTTGGAGTGGTTTTTAAGTGAACTGTTAAGTTGCTTAAATGAGCTGTCTCAAATTTTTTTCTTGAAGGCACTTAGTACTATTAACTTTCCTCTTAGCTCTGCTTTCATCATGTCTCACAAGTTTGGTTATATTGTGCCTTCATTTTCGTTGAGTTCTAGGAAGACTTTAATTTCTTTGTTTATTTCTTCCCTGACCCAGCTGTCATTTAGTAGCAAGTTGTTCATTTCCATGTGTGTGTAGGCTTTTTGCTCTTTCTGTTGTTGTTGAAGTACAGCTTTAGTCCGTAGTGATCAGATAGAATACAAGAAATTATTTCAATCTTTTTGTATCTGTTGAGGCTTGCTTTGTGACCAACTATATGGTTTATTTTGGAGAAGGTTCCATGAGTTGCTGAGAAGATGGTAGAACTCATTGGTACAGGAGACAACATCCTGAACAGAACACCAACAGCACAGGCTCTAAGAGCAACAATCAATAAATGGGACCTCATGAAATTGAAAAGCTTCTGTAAAGCAAAGGACAATGTAATCAAAACAAAACGAATGTCTACAAATTGGGAAAGAATCTTCACTAACCCTCTACCTGACAGAGGGATAATATCCAGTATATATAAAGAAATAAAGAAGCTGAAAAGCAGCAAATCAAGTAATCTGATTAAAAAATGAGGAACAGAGCTAAACAGAGAATTCTTGCTAGAGGAATATCAAATGGCAGAGAAACACTTAAAGAAACACTCAACATCATTAGTCGTCAGGGAAATGCAAATCAAAATGACCGTAAGATTTCAGCTTATATCTATCAGAATGGCCAAGATAAAAAACCTCAAGTGACAACACATGCTGGAGAGGTTGTGGGAAAAGGGGAACCCTCCTTCACTGCTGGTGGGAATGTAAACTTGTACAACCACTCTGGAAATCCATCTGGATAACCCCATAAGAAATTTATGAATTATCTTCTTTGAATTGATCTCCAGCTCACTTTCATATTCAGACATAATTTTTTAATTTTTTTTTTCCTGAGGGTGTAAGGTAGAGATTAGATAGGATACTAATTTGTAAGCCAGGCTGGCCTCAAATGTGCATTCTCCTGCTCAGCTTCTCAAGAGTTGCAGTTACAGGTATGCAACTCTGTTTCATACCAAAAAACAAAACCACCTTGTAAAGGATATAATTCTATGTGTTTGGGAAAGTGTATATTTCCATGTATACAAAACTGTATGTAAGTCATAGGAGCAGTCCAAGATGGTGACGACCAGCATGCACCAGGGGCACAAGATCCAAAACTCAGAAATTGGTGAGTAGAGGGACAGCTGAAGCCAGAACATCCACATTGAGGGCTTCCTGGGGGATAGGGAACAACCATGAGCTGGGCCAGTTTGGATCCAGGTAACCCATGGATGTCTCCAGGGATTGAGAGTGGCAAATATTCAACCCTGCTGTATCTCCAGTTGCTGCAAGCACAGGTTTCCCTGCTCAGCAGAGGTGGACTGCAGTGGCCTCTACCCCAAGCATAGGCCTTCCTGTTCAGCTTAGGCCTTGGTGGTTGCCTCAAGCATGATCTTCCACTCTCAGTGACTGGAACACTTAAAGGGCACAGGCAGGCCTCCCAGTGCTGCAGCTACAGCAGGACAGAGGCTCCTCCAAGCAAGTATCTCTATGCTCTGGGACTCCATGACTGAAATGGCACTGGTAGGCCTCCCAGAGTTATAGATGCAGCAGAGTAGCTGCTACTTCAAGCACTAACCTCCACACTTGGTGACTGAGACTACAGAGGCAACTACCCCAAGTACAGGCCTCCCTGTCTAGCTACCAAAGTGTGGACACCACTAAGCCGATGGATCTATACTCTCACCCTTGCAGGCCCAAATTTGAGAGTAGAGAGCAGGGGAACCCCTGTGCATACTGATTAGGCCTGCAAGCAAACAAGATTGCCTTTAAGTGAGTGCTTTCAGATGCCCAGAATCAGGGTACCTCTACACTAGCAGCCAGACATCTGATCCTTCCCACCCACATACCCACTGTGGGCAGCATAGGGATCCCTGAAACAGCATTCTCAAAACTGAAACCCCTGTTCTGTGGGTCAACCAGTGGAATCCAGGCAACCAATTCCTGGAGCCCAGACAAATGTGAATGGCAGGAGGATAGTAGATGGGCCCGTAGAAGACTGAGGTATTCAGGTTACCTGCACATGCACATTGTGCCCACAAACAGTGCCAGCACCATCTCCTGTGTCATCCCTCCACGCACCTACATGATCTAGCACACTGTCCTTTAAGGCATACCTCCATGCACACTCCCGCCCTTGCAAGCATGTGCCTGCAACATTCTGAAATTAGCTACAGTGAAAACACCAACATCAACTCTCTAGAACCTGTGGAACTCTCTCATTTTGCTGAAGAATACTCCAAACACCAGAGACAGACAGACCCAGCCTGAAGTACAGACTACAAGAACAAACAGGGAAGGTTACAGATAAGCAGATGGCTATAGGTCGGTGTGAAAACACATCCAACAAAAATCAGGACATCATGGATTCCTCAGAAACACCCAAAATTAATGGAAATGTGAATTCATCAGAAACAAGGACGATTTTGAAGCTATGATTATCCAGTTATTAGAGGAACATAAAAAGAAAACAAACAAAGCTATCAAAGAAATACAGGTAAATACAGCCTAACAAATAGAGGCATAGGTAGAGACACAGGTAGTGGCATATAGCGATGAAATGAACAAAAATTTAGAGGCCATCATGGAAATACGGAATCAACAATCAAGCAAAACATGAAAACAGAATTAGAATACTGCTAAACATGAAAACAGAATTAGAATCGATAAAGAAAACACAAACAGAGAAAACCATGGAGATGTAGAACTTAGAGAAAAGATCAGGAACCAAAAATCCAAAAATGTAAACATCATAAACAGAAAAAAAGAGATGGAAGAGAGACTCTCAGGTGCTAAGATAAAACTGCAGAAATTGATACATCTAAAAGCACTAGAAAAAAAAAAAAAGAAGAAGTAGACACACCCACGAGGAGTACATGATTGGAAATAATAAAATTCAAAGCTGAAATCAATGAATTAGAAACAAAGAAAAGAATTCAAAAACTCAATAAGACCAAAGGATGATTCTTTGAAAAAATAAAAAAGATAGACAAATCATTAGCCAAACTAAAAGGCAGAGAGATACTATACAAATCAGCAAAATCAGAAATGAAAGGGGGACATACTGACACTGATGAAATAGAAATAATCATATGTATTACCACAAAAACATAAATGCCACAAAATTAAAATCTAAATTAAGAGGACAATTTTCTTCATAGATTTCATTTACCAAAATTAAATCAGGATCAGACAAATAGATTAAATAGTCCTATATCTGCAGAGAAATTAAAAGTATCAGCAGGTCTCCTTTCCAAAAAATAAACAAAAATAAAAGCCCAGGGCCACACTGATTCGGTGCAGAATTCTACCAGACCATCAAAGTAGAACTAACTCCAATTCTCTTCAAACAGATCCACAAAACAGAAACAGAAGGAATATTACCAAACTCATTCTATGAAGCCATATTCACCTTGCTATCAAACCACACAAAGAGGCAACAAAAGAACAGAACTTCATGTACAACCACTTTAGAAATCAATCTGGTACATTCTCAGGAAATTAGGAATAGTGCTACTTAAGGATCCAGCTATATCATTCCTAGGTATATATCCAAAAGATGTTCAAGTATATAACAAGGATATTTGTCCAATCATGTTCATAGCAGTTTTATTTGTAATAGCTAGAAGATGAAAAGAACCCAGATGACCCTCAAGTGAGGAATGGATACAGAAATTTTGGTACACTTACATAATGGAATACTAGTCAGCTATTAAAAACAAGGAAATCATTTTCTTCTTCTGGCTTTCAGAAGCCCTCTGTAGAAGGTTCCTAGGTTGTTTCCTGTTTTCTTCTTCTTCTGGTGTCCATCCTCTTTGCCTTTCAGGATGGGGATTGACCATTTTAGTTAGGGTCCTCTCTCTTGCTTAGTTTCTTTAGATGCACAGATTTTAGGTTACAGGTTATTTTTATGAAGAGTGTTTTAGCTTCCTCCTCAGTGCATTAGCTTGTAATACAAACACCTTTAGAGCTCAGCCTGTCATCCAGTGTCTGAAGCATCATTTTTTTATCTTTATATTGCCTAGTAATCTCTCTTCTATCAGTACAATGGTCAGTTAGACATCCTTGCCCTACTAAAATACAAACTGAATGTCTAGGAGAGCATAAAAGGGCCAATGTGTCCTTTAATCTTTTATGGGAGATACTACTTTGAGTGAAGATTAAATAAATATTTTCCACTACTTTTGCCTATCTGGATAGCATGATTTTAAAGGTGATTTGACAAAAATTCTCATGTTTATGCCTGTGTTGATTAGCAGAATAAGTATTTTAGAAATAATTACATTTCTTTTCATATTAATCATCCATATCTTTAAAATGGATAATCTTTACATTCCAGTACTGACATTATTTTTCTTTATTAAATTTCTGATATTATCTATGTATTAAATTAGCTTCTGTTCTAGTTATTTAGTGAAAATGAAAGTACTTACATATATCATGAGGAATTATGTTACATGAACAAACACTACAGCAAGACAGGAATACATCAAATATCTGGCAGACACTGAATATGTACACAATGAAAGCTATGTGCATTCACCTGTCTAAATTCCACAGTCTCCATGTGTTCTATGTATGGACAGAAAACACATGGGCAGCAGCAGAGACTCAGAGAGCATCTGACTTGCTACCCTGCTCCTTATCCCGTCATTGTTGAAAAATTAAATGTATTGGAATATACATATTATACATAAAGTTGTATTCTATAAAAGCAATCTACTTTCAAGATTATGTTATATAATCATATTTATACCAAATACTGATGAGATTTTATGACAAATAGATACAAATTAAAATCATCTGAAAGGTACAAACTTCAATAGAGAAAAAGCCTTAGTAGTACTGGGCATTGAGCAAGCCTGTAGGGCATTTTCTTAATTACGATTTGACAGGGGAGGATGGAGTAAATTGTAGGTGATTCCAGCCATTGATGGTGACCCAGGTTCCCCAACAAAGCAAACTGAGCAAGCTATGAGGAGGAATCCAGTAAACATCTCTCCTCTATGGCCTGTGTTCTGCTCCTGCCTCTGGGTTCTTTCTCTGTTTGAATCCCAGCCCTGACTTCCCTCAGTGATGCACTGTTACCTGGAAGTATAAGAAAAACAAAATTTCTCATCCTTTTATGTTGCTTTTGGTCATGACATTTTATCATAGCCATAATAATTCTTAAAAAGACACACCCTTTACCCTCCTCTTACTCTCTTTTCCATGTTTCATTTACTACAAGTTTCTTTTCCTTACCTAGTTCCCCTTCTCTATATACACTATAGGTGAATTCATATTTAAATATTCATGTTTAAAATATAAGATTTGTAAATAAGATAGTACATGTAATAATTTTGTTTCTAAGCTACATGTCCACCTCTACCTCTTCCTCATGGGTCACATACCACTCTGAATTCTCCCAAACTGCTCTCAAATATAGAGACCTGGAAACCTCACTCTATACTAAAGAAGTATGACTGTGTCTTGATAGACTTTACCTTCCAGGCTTTTCTCTCATATTTATGAGTAAATTTAACATTACGAATTGGAAACCCATGAAACCCATGTAAACAATATGCTAACAAATGTCATCTAAGAGCAACAATCAATAAATAGGACCTCATTAAACTGAAACACTTCTGTAAAGCAAAAGATACTGTCTTCAGAACTAAACAACAGCCTACAGACTGGAAAAGGATCTTCACTAACCCAATTAAAAATCCAATGAAAAAATGGGGTACATGTGTTGTCACTCAAGTTTTTCATCTTGGCTATTCTGATGGGTGTCAGGTGAAATCTCAGGGTTGTTTTGATTTGCATTTCCCTAATGGCTAATGATGTTGAACATTTCTTTAAGTGTTTCTCTGCCATTGTATATTCCTCCACAGAGAATTCTTTGTTTAGCTCTGTTCCCCATTTTTTAATTGGATTCCTTGGTTTGCTGGTTTTCAGCTTCTTTAGTTCTTTATATGTACTGTATATTAGTCCTCTGTCAGATAAAGGTTGGTGAAGATTCTTTCCCAATCTGTAGGCAGTCATTTTATTTTGATGACAGTATCCTTTGCTTAACAGAAGCTTTTCAGTTTCATGAGGTCCCATTTATTGAAAGATGACAATGCAGCGACTCCTGATGAGATCTGATAGACTAAGATCAGAAGGATGGAGAGGGGGACCTCCCCTATCAATGGACTTGGGAGGGGCATTCATGAAGAAGGGAGAGGGAAGATGGGATCTGGAGGGGATTATGGAGGATACAAGTGAATAAAGTGCAATTAATAAAAAAAAAAAAAAAGAAAAAATGGTGTACAGAGCTAAACAGAGAATTCTCAATAGAAGAATATTGAATGGCAGAGAAATACTTAAAGAAATGCTCAGTGTCCTTAGTCTTCAAGGAGATGCAAATCAAAACAACCTTGAGTTTTCACCTTGCACCTTTCACAATGGCTAAGATCAAAAACTCAAGTGATAACACATGAGGCCCTTTCTCAGACACATAGAAAAAACACTTCCTCAAGATCCAACTATAGCACTCATAGGTATATATCCAAAAGTTGCTCAAGTCCACAACAATGACATTTGTTCAACCATGGTTGTAGCAGCTTTATTTGTAATAGCCAGAACTTAGAAACAACCCAGGTGACCATCAACGGAAGAATGGATACAGAAATTGTGGTACATTTACACAGTGGAATACTACTCAGCAATTAAAAACAAGGAAATATACTCACTTATATGTGGATACTAGACCTATAAGATAGGATAAACATACTAAAATCTGTACACCTAAAGAAGTTAAACAAGAAGGAGGATCCAGGCTAAGAGGATCAGTCTCACTTATAAAGACAAATAGAATGGACATTGGAAGAAGGAGAAAACAAGAAACAGGACAGGGGCCTACCACTGAGGGCTTCTGAAAGTCTCTCTGTAGCAGGGTGTCAAAGCAGATTCTGAAACTCATAACCAAACTTTGGGCAGAGTGCATGGAATCATAAGAAAGAAGAGGTTGTTAGTAAGACCTGGAGGGTACAGGAGCTTCACTAGGCGAGCAACAGAACCAAAATATCTGGGCTCAGGCGCATTTTTTGAGACTGATGCCCTAACGAAGGTCCATTCATGGCTATAACCTAGAACCCTGCACAGATGCAGCCCATGGAAACTCAGTATCCAAATGGATTCCCTAGTAAGAGGAAGAGGGACTGTCTCTGACATGGAATGAATGGCTGTCTTGTTGACCCCCCTCTTGACATCCCTGAGGGAGGAGCAGCCTTACCAGGCCACAGAGGAGGACAATGCAGCCAGTCTTGATGAGATCTGAATAGCTAGGGTCAGATCGAAGGGGAGGTGGACCTCCCCTATTGGTGGATTTAGAAAGGGGCATGGGAAAAGATGAAGGAGAGAGGAAGGGTGAGATTGGGAGGGGATATGGGAGGGGCTACAGCTGGGATACAAAGCAAATAAAATATAATTAATGTAAAAAATAAAAATTTAATTAAAAAAAAAAAAACATGACCAAAGCGACTTTTCAATAAAGTATTTATTGACGCTTTCAGAGAACTAGAATCCGTGATAGCAGTTGAAGGCTGCAGGTAGCAGACCTTGTTTTAACTTGAGCAGAAGCTCAGGGCTCACATCTCAAAATCTACGTATCTATTTAGATGTGTATGTATGTATGTATGTGTACCTTGTGTGTGCTATAACTGGAATTACCAATGACTGAGAATCATCAAACCATTCGTTGGAATCAAACATGAGCGTTTTATAAGAGTTGAAATGCTCATAACTGCTGATCTGATTCTGTTCCCAAACCTTTCTGTTTTAATATGTAGGGGTTCTAGGTTATCTTCATGCTTGGTACTTGGTTGGAGTATGAGTCTCAGAAAAGACCCGTGTTAAATTTTTTTGGTTCTGTTGCTCTCCCTGTGGACCTCCTGTCCTCTCTAGATCTTACTATTTCTATTTCCCACTTCTTTCATAAGATTTATTGCATTATGGCCAAACTTTGGCCATAAGTCTCAACATCTGCTTTGATAGTCTGCAGGGCAGAGCCTTTCAGAGGCTTTCTGTGGGAGGCTCCTAACTTGTTTCCTGTTTTCCTCTTCTTCTGCTATCCATCCTCTTTGCCTTTTGCAATGGGGATTGAGCATTTTAGCCAGAGTCCTCCCTGTAGATTAATTTCTTTAAGTGTACAGATTTTAATAGGTTTATCCTATATTGCATGTCTATATGAGTGAGTATATACTGTGTGTGTTTTTCTGCTTCTGGGATAGCTCACTCAGGATGATCCTTTCCAGTTCCCACCATTTACCCGAAAATTTCCTTGTTTTTTTTTATTGCTGAGTAATATTCCATTGTGTAGATATACCACAATTTGTGCATCCATTCCTCCACTGAGGGGCATCTGGGCTGTTTCCAGCTCCTGGCTATTACAAATAAGGCTGCTACTAACATGGTTGAACAAATGTATTTATTGTGTACTGGAGAATATTTTGTATATATGCCTAGGACTGGTATAGCTGGATCTTGAAGAAGCACTATTCCTAGTTGTCTGAGAAAGCGCCAGATTGCTTTCCAGAGTGGTTGTATAAGCTTACACTCTCACCAGCAGTGGAGGAGGGATCCCCTTTCTTCACAACCTCTCCAGGATGTGTTGTCTCTTGAGTTTTTGATCTTAGCTATTCTGATTTGCATTTCCCTGATGGCTAATGAGGTTGAGCATTTCTTTAAGTGTTTCTCTGCCATTCTATATTCCTCTGCAGAGAATTCTCTGTTTAGCTCTGTTCCCCATTTTTAATTGGATTACTTGATTTTTGCTGTTTAACTTCTTTAGTTCTTTATATATACTGGATATTAGCTCTTTGTCAGATATCGGGTTGGTGAAGATCTATTCGCATAGAAGAATATTGAATGGCAGAGAAATACTTAAAGAAATGCTCAATGTCCTTAGTCTTCAAGGAGATGCAAATCAAAACAACCTTGAGTTTTCACCTTGCACCTTTCACAATGGCTAAGATCAAAACTCAAGTGATAACACATGAGGCCCTTTCTCAGACACATAGAAAAAACACTTCCTCAAGATCCAACTATAGCACTCATAGGTATATATCCAAAAGTTGCTCAAGTCCACAACAATGACATTTGTTCAACCATGGTTGTAGCAGCTTTATTTGTAATAGCCAGAACTTAGAAACAACCCAGGTGACCATCAACGGAAGAATGGATACAGAAATTGTGGTACATTTACACAGTGGAATACTACTCAGCAATTAAAAACAAGGAAATATACTCACTTATATGTGGATACTAGACCTATAAGATAGGATAAACATACTAAAATCTGTACACCTAAAGAAGTTAAACAAGAAGGAGGATCCAGGCTAAGAGGATCAGTCTCACTTATAAAGACAAATAGAATGGACATTGGAAGAAGGAGAAAACAAGAAACAGGACAGGGGCCTACCACTGAGGGCTTCTGAAAGTCTCTCTGTAGCAGGGTGTCAAAGCAGATTCTGAAACTCATAACCAAACTTTGGGCAGAGTGCATGGAATCATAAGAAAGAAGAGGTTGTTAGTAAGACCTGGAGGCTACAGGAGCTTCACTAGGCAAGCAACAGAACCAAAATATCTGGGCTCAGGCGCATTTTTTGAGACTGATGCCCTAACGAAGGTCCATTCATGGCTATAACCTAGAACCCTGCACAGATGCAGCCCATGGAAACTCAGTATCCAAATGGGTTCCCTAGTAAGAGGAAGAGGGACTGTCTCTGACATGGAATGAATGGCTGTCTTGTTGACCCCCCTCTTGACATCCCTGAGGGAGGAGCAGCCTTACCAGGCCACAGAGGAGGACAATGCAGCCAGTCTAGATGATATCTGAATAGCTAGGGTCAGATCGAAGGGGAGGTGGACCTCCCCTATTGGTGGATTTAGAAAGGGGCATGGGAAAAGATGAAGGAGAGAGGAAGGGTGAGATTGGGAGGGGATATGGGAGGGGCTACAGCTGGGATACAAAGCAAATAAAATATAATTAATGTAAAAAATAAAAATTTAATTTTAAAAAAAAACATGACCAAAGCGACTTTTCAATAAAGTGTTTATTGGCGCTTTCAGAGAACTAGAATCCGTGATAGCAGTTGAAGGCTGCAGGTAGCAGACCTTGTTTTAACTTGAGCAGAAGCTCAGGGCTCACATCTCAAAATCTACGTATCTATTTAGATGTGTATGTATGTATGTATGTATGTGTACCTTGTGTGTGCTATAACTGGAATTACCAATGACTGAGAATCATCAAACCATTCGTTGGAATCAAACATGAGCGTTTTATAAGAGTTGAAATGCTCATAACTGCTGATCTGATTCTGTTCCCAAACCTTTCTGTTTTAATATGTAGGGGTTCTAGGTTATCTTCATGCTTGGTACTTGGTTGGAGTATGAGTCTCAGAAAAGACCGGTGTTAATTTTTTTTGGTTCTGTTGCTCTCCCTGTGGACCTCCTGTCCTCTCTAGATCTTACTATTTCTATTTCCCACTTCTTTCATAAGATTTCTTGCATTATGGCCAAACTTTGGCCATAAGTCTCAACATCTGCTTTGATAGTCTGCAGGGCAGAGCCTTTCAGAGGCTTTCTGTGGGAGGCTCCTAACTTGTTTCCTGTTTTCCTCTTCTTCTGCTATCCATCCTCTTTGCCTTTTGCAATGGGGATTGAGCATTTTAGCCAGAGTCCACCCTGTAAATTAATTTCTTTAAGTGTACAGATTTTAATAGGTTTATCCTATATTGCATGTCTATATGATTGAGTATATACTGTGTGTGTTTTTCTGCTTCTGGGATAGCTCACTCAGGATGATCCTTTCCAGTTCCCACCATTTACCCGAAAATTTCCTTTTTTTTTTTTATTGCTGAGTAATATTCCATTGTGTAGATATACCACAATTTGTGCATCCATTTCTCCACTGAGGGGCATCTGGGCTGTTTCCAGCTCCTGGCTATTACAAATAAGGCTGCTACAAACATGGTTGAACAAATGTATTTATTGTGTACTGGAGAATATTTTGGATATATGCCTAGGAGTGGTATAGCTGGATCTTGAGGAAGCACTATTCCTAGTTGTCTGAGAAAGCGCCAGATTGCTTTCCAGAGTGGTTGTATAAGTTTACACTCTCACCAGCAGTGGAGGAGGGATCCCCTTTCTTCACAACCTCTCCAGCATGTGTTGTCTCTTGAGTTTTTGATCTTAGCTATTCTGATTTGCATTTCCCTGATGGCTAATGAGGTTGAGCATTTCTTTAAGTGTTTCTCTGCCATTCTATATTCCTCTGCAG
Organism: Meriones psammophilus; assembly: GCA_036365155.1. NCBI lineage: Eukaryota > Metazoa > Chordata > Mammalia > Rodentia > Muridae > Meriones > Meriones psammophilus. The sequence goes on from JAEOAE010001233.1 coordinate 40,603, forward strand.
AGAATTCTCTGTTTAGCTCTGTTCCCCATTTTTTAATTGGATTACTTGATTTTTTGCTGTTTAACTTCTTTAGTTCTTTATATATACTGGATATTAGCTCTTTGTCAGATATCGGGTTGGTGAAGATCTATTCGCAATCTGTAGACTGTCGTTTTTTTTCTGAGGATATTATCCTTTGCTTTACAGAAGCTTTTCAGTTTCATGAGGTCCCATTTATTGACTGTTGCTCTTAGAGCCTGTGCTGTTGGTGTTGTGTTCAGGAAGTTGACTCCTGTGCCAATTAGTTCAAGGGTATTCCCCACTTTTTCTTCTAAGTGGTTTAGTGTGTCTAGTTTTATGTTGATGTCTTTGACCCACTTGGACTTTAGTTTTGTGCAGGGTGATAAGAATGGATCTATTCACATTTTTCTACATGTAGACTTCCAGTTAAACCAGCACCATTTGCTGAAGATGCTATTTGTTTGTTTGTTTGTTTTTCCATTGAATGGATTTGGCATCTTTGCCAAAAATCAGGTGTCCATAAGTGTGTGGGTTTATGTCAGGGTCTTCTATTCGATTTCATTGATCCACCAGTCTGTTTCTATGCCAGTATCATGCAGTTTTTAGTATTGTTGCTCTGTAGTACAGCTTGAGATCAGGGATGGAGATACCTCATGAAGATCTTTTACTGTAGAGAATTGTTTTAGCAATTGTTGGTTTCTTGTTGTTCATATGAAGGTAAGAATTTTTCTTTCAAGGTCTGTAAAGAATTGTGTTGGTAATTTGATTGGAATTGCATTGAATCTGTAGATTGCTTTTGGTAAGATGGCCATTTTACTATGTTAATCCTGCCAAGCCATGAGCATGGGAGATCTTTCCATTTTCTGATATCTTCTTCTAAGTCTTTCTTCAGAGACTGGAAATATATGTGACAAGAAAATAGTAGGCATCAAAGATTTCCAATACTCAGATAAAACATTGACATAGTATTCTTAGTTAAAATCAGCAGCATGGTACCATGGATATAAAAGTTTATTCCTGCATTCAAGATACAGGAGGTCCTTATACAAAGTGACAGCCATGAACAAAATCTGTCCTGGTTTACAGGCCTAGAGCCCACAGGTATCGCTTCTCTCAGGAGAGCCTGCACAGATTCTCTGAGTCAGTAGAAGAGGATGTGGTTAGAGACCTCAAAGCATCCTGTCAGAACTCAGTGTTCTTTGACACCTGTCCCTAGGTGTACTAAAGAGAAAAACACTTACTGACCCATCAGCTTCAATAGCTGAGGACAGCACACTGGTAGACAAATGGAGATGATAGGAGGGGCTTCTTTTTAACATTTTTGTGTCTATGACTATTTTGTCTAGATGCATGGCTGTGCACGATGCATGAATCTGGTGCCTGCAGAAGCCAGATGAGGGCATTTCTTTGAATGTCTGGAGAATTCTGCTCTAAAGCCTTCTGGCCTTGGGCTTTTTTGTACTTAGAAAGAATTTAACAACGTTTCTACTTCTCTAGGGTTTAATGTTCTGTTTAAATTGTTTATTTTATCTTGATTTACCATTGGTAAGTGGTACATATCAAGAAAATTACCATTTTCTCTTAGATTTTCCAGTTCATTGGAGTACTGTTTTTAAAAATATATTCTTTTGATTCTCCAAAATTCTTTGGTGTCTTTTATTATATTCGAATTTTTATTTCTACTTTTATTTATTTGGATATTCTCTTCCTGTTTTTTTTTTTTTTTTTTTTTTTTGTGTGTGTGTGTGTGGATATGGGTTTGTCTATCTTGCTGATTTTCTCAAAAAAACACACAATTTATTTTATTGATTTTTGAATTGTTCTTTATTTCTATTTTATTGATTCGAGCCCCAATTTTGATTGTGTCTTGCAATCTAGTCTTCTTGGGTGTGATTATTTGTTTGGCTTCTACAGTTTACAGGTGTACTGTAAATTGCTAATGTGAAATCTCTCAAACTTTTTAATGTCAGCATTTAGTGCTATGAACTTTAATCTTAGCACTGCTTTCATTGTATCCTATATATTAGGGGATGGTATATATTCCTTTATTTTGAATTACAGAAAGCCTTTCCTTTCTCTACTTATTTAAGTCTTTGCTAGTTTTCATTCTGTGAAAAACTGTTCAGTTTCCTTGAGTTTGCAAGCTTTTTGTTGATTATGTCCAGATTCGGTCCCTAGAGTTCTAACAGAATATAAGGAGTTATTTCCATTTCCTTATGTGTGTTGAGACTTGCTTTGTGTTCAAGTATGTGTGCAGTTTTGAGTTTTTAACAAATCTACTTTATTTAGGGTTATTAAATACTCCTACTGACCTTCCAATGTCTCAATAATGGGTAAGAGTAAAAGAAGAGGAGTAGGAACAGGGGCCAGAGTACTCTCTGTTACTTCTTGATGGGTAGGGTCATAAAGTAGTTTTTTTTTTTTTTTTTGGGGGACAATACCAATATCAGTAGTAAAGAAATCCAGGAGTCCAGGTAACCAGCAAATCAGCAAACAGCAGATGCATCAGGAAAACCGGTAGCAACCATACTTTTCTAAGCAGCTGCTAATTCTTCCTCTTGTCTGCCATATTCATATCCCTCAAAGTCCTCAGAATTCAACTAATTCCATCTGGCAAAGACCATGCTCTGCAGGAGACACTTAACATATGTGGACAAACTAAACCCTATCCAACTTGGGATATTAACAAAAACATGTTTACATATCATAAACCAAAACATCCACAACACTTCCCCCTTTCCTTTTTAAACAAAAATGTCTTTTTTTCTCTAACACTAACAAACTGTATACAATAAGAATTGAGAGAATTATCAGGTAAGAATTACATTTAAAAATGTCCAGTCCATTTGTATTTGGCAATCATGAAAAAAAATATTCCACTATCTATCATATCCTGGTGAGTCCTAAGTTCTGTACCTAATCCACTTTCTTATATCTATCAACCTAAAACATTTATCTATACCTTAAACTTCATTGTAGTAAAACTACGACTATCTAGTCTTTAACTGCATCAGAAACACTTTTTTTCTCTAACACTAATAAACTGTATACAATAAGAATTGCGAGAATTATCAGGTAAGAATTACATTTACAATATCCAGTCCATTTGTATTTGTCAATCATCAACCTACAACATTTATCTATACCTTAAGCTTAATTGTAGTAAAAATATGACTATCTAGTCTTTAACCACATCAGAAACATGAGAAGGAAAAAAGTGAAACCTAACCATATAGGAAGCATGGAACAAACAGCTACTAGCACTATAGAAAAGACAGAGACAGTTGACTTCCTGGAGAGTCACCAGAGGTTCCTAGGTGTTGCTGGAGTTTCCAATCTTCCGCCTACTGGTACAGAATATCTGACAGGCTTTTCTGTAAATCAGGAATTTTGAGGTCTTTGCAAAATTGCAAAATTGGACAGTCAATTTTCCAGTGCCTTGCTGTTCACAGTTTGCTCAGACAGCCTGCTATCAGCAGGTGAAGGACAATTTTTTTTTCTCTAATGGTGATCTTGCCACATTTATTAATTTCATGCCCATTAATTTTTTTGAAGTAGAATGGAGGTGCTTCCAAGAGCAGGTATGTCTCTCTGTCAGAAAAATCCTTTTATTATTAAAATATCTTTTAAATGACATATTGTATAAATTGTTTGAAGACCACCTATTCATCTACCAACATATAGTGCATAATCATAGCTAGCTAGATAGATATTAAGCAACATTGTTTGTGTCTAGCTCTGTACTATCTATTGAAACTTGAAAATGTATACAAGAGACTAAATAAAGCTTATTTCTGTAATTAACTAAAGTGGTATCTAATAAGACTGCAAGTATGATCATGTATAGGTTGCTAACTACTAATTTGCATTTCTAATCATCCTGAATAGTTTGCAATAGTTTTCATAAGATTAGAGTTTTAATCTATACATTTTCAAATGAGCTGTATACGTACAATACAATAAACAAAAGTTGGATGAAATGACCTTAAATTTCTATGAATATACAACAATCCATACCAATACATAATCTTTTAGAGTAGAAAATTTAATAATCTACTTTTTAACCTGTAATCCTATATCCCTGCACCTCTTACTTTTCCCCTAATATTTGGCTAAGAAAGAAAGATAAAAGAAAAGAATGACAGAGGTGAAAAAGAAAAAGATTCCTGGTTTTAACCTTAACTTTTTTCCCCCTTGCCAACATCAATCCATAACTGATCAAAGAACCAACACCATCCCACCCTACCTCTTGGGAATGGAGGTGTCATCTTCTTAATATTATATTTTGTTGTCTGGGTGGAAACATCTATTTGGGTACCCTTAAAACCTTTGGACATTGGCCAATTGCTAAAAAAGCAAGCTGTATCTTTCTCTTTTCAGTCTCTGTTTTTTGTTCAGTCTCTGAGTGTTCTGTCTAGTCTACCTGTTTTCTGTCCAGCCCCTGTGGTATTGATCACTTCAGCTAGCCCTTTTAACCTGGGTGTTGATTCTTGAGGCAACAGTAACTGAGGGAGTCTGTGAGTCTGAAATCACCTGGGCTACTCATTTAACCTTCATTGTTATCTGGTCTTTTGCTTTGGAATAAACAAACTTTAAAAAATAATATTATAGGTACATTTTTGCATCACGAGGACCAAGAAGCCAACAAGATTCATTTACAATATTAAGACATTCAAGTATTAGGTAGTAGGAGGCCTTTCCTGGTCAAATCTAATCTTTAAAAGTTTGGTTGATCACTATTTTTTTTTTTCGTTCCCTGTAGATACATAAGCATGACCATATTACCATTTCAAAAGAATTGCAGGTTTACATTCTGCTGTCCATATGACCTTATAATAAATGGGTTGTTCTATTTCTACATTTTTCTTTATAACCCAGTGTCTCTCAGCTGCTATTGTTCCTTTTCCACCAACATCAAGAAATCTCAAAGTTAACAAAGCATTATTCAGCCTATCCCTGGGGGTCTTTACTCTCCCTTTTTGTTTAATAAGCATCTTTTTTTTAAAGTACAATTAGGTTTTTCTACAGCTGTCTGTCCTGTAGGATTGTGTGGTATACCAGTAGTGTGCTTTATATTATAATATGCAAAGAACTGCTTCATCTTACTGGACACATATGCAGAAGGATTTTCAGCAGGTATCCCCATAATTGCCATTATTTCTAACAAATGTATAATTATACAATCAGTAAGTATGGTATGGTTGACATATCTTTTTCTTCCAAATTATGCAAAATGAAACACACCCATCTGCCAGATTTTATTTCTTTTGGTACCCCTAGGGTTACTCCCAGCTGGTAATGGGACAGAGAACACATAGGACACTTTTTATTATTTCTTTGGCTTTTTGCCAAGTGATAATTTTTTTTCTTTAAACCTTTACTGTTAACATGGTGTTCTTCATGAGATTTCGAGGCTTCTAATGAGCCCTGTAGGAGACCACAGTCATCTACACTGCCTTTGGTGGCAACATGGGCCACAGACATAAACACAGTAGGACCATAGACCCAGACATGGCCCTTAGTGGCTTCTTGGGTCCAAACATCACCATAGCATCAGGGGGCAGTGCAGACCACTCACATCAGCCTGGTCCTCACTGTCATCATGGCTGCAATTCTACCTTTCTCCACAGTGCAGGTAATGTTCTGTTTTTCTGTCTTTCTCATCTTTTCATCACATATTTGTTCCTCATAGTGGCACCTATGCTTTCCCTGCCTAAATGCCATCACTTGATTATGAGGAGAGCAAGACATAGAAAATACCAATGGCCCCAGGGGATGTTTGCAAAATTGCTACTTCTGATCTGACACCCACAGAGGCAGTACCCACAGGATGCAAAGCCTCACCCCATCTCTGAAAGCTGGACTGGAGGCTGCTTCTTGGACTCTGGAAAACTACTTTAAAGATATTTTGAACAGTCTGCACTGTGGCTAATGTCTCAACATGCAAATCAGCACTGAACAGCTTGACTTACTACTCAAAGGACACCTGCACTTGTGTCACCCTGTGGCAGTTAGGATTAGCAAAGATTTCCCTAGATACTTTAAGTATATCATGATGATTTTCTGCCTAGTGTCATGGAAACATCATGTTCAGTTATTCTGAGTTTCCATGTCAGAGCTCTCCTGAAAAGTATATGGGGTACAGGAGTACTTTCATCCCTCAGAATGGAACTTTTAAAAAATGTTCTTTGTGGTTTTGGGTTACCACACTCTTGATGATCTGTTCTTTTCTTTTTAATATATATATATATATATATATATATATATATATATATATATATTATTTCTTACTATTTATTCACTTTGTATCCCAGAGAAAGTCCCTGTTCCTATCACAATGGAACCCACTTGGATACTGAACTGCCATGGGCTACATCTATGCAGGGGGTCTTAGGTTATCTCCATGCATAGTCCTTGGTTGGAATAGCAGTCTCAGGAAAGACCCCTGTGCTCAGATTTTTTTAGTTTCTGTTGCTCTCCTTATGGAGTTCCTGTCCTCTCCAGATCTTACTGTTTCCCACTTCTTTCCTAAAATTCCCTGCACTCTGCCCAAAGGTTGCCCATAACTCTTAGTATCTACATTGATACGGAGGGGCAGGGCAGAGATTTTCAGAGGTCCTCTGTGTCAGGCTCCTGACTTGTTCTCTCTTTTCTCCTTCTTCTGATGTTCAGCCTCTTTGCCTTTCTGGATAAAAATTGAACATTTTAGCAAGAGTCCTCCCTCTTGATTAGTTTATTTAGGTGTACAGATTTTAGTAGGTTTGTCCTCTATTATATGTCTATATGAGTGAGTATATACTGTGTGCGTCTTTCTGCTTCTGGGATAGCTCAGTCGGGATGATCTTTTCCAGATCCCACCATTTACCTGCAAATTTCAAGATTTCCAGTGTTATTTGTAATACCCAGAACCTGGAAACAACCCAGATGTCCCTCAACTGAAAAATGTATACAGAAATTGTGGTACATCTACACAATGGAATATTACTCAGCAATTCTTGTAGTGAGGACAGTTAGTAGGTTGAGGGTTTTGTGGCTGAATTGGTGTCCAGGTTTCTCTTTCCATATCCTTCAGAGTACCTTCTCACACCTAAGAGAACAGAGCATTAGCAGGAAGGCTCGCTGCAGTCACCAGCTAGTCCTCATTGTGTGGTTGTTGTCCTCAGCAAGGTGCCTCACTGGAAGTTATCAGATAGTGACCCTCTGTCCTATCATCAGCCTGAGTTGTTTAGGGATTTCCATGAGACCCCTCGGCCAACAACTCAACCAAATGCAACCATATCCCACCACCAGAAACCTTGCCTGGCTTCATACATTCAGTATTTGCACACTCACATGCCAAGATCATTATCAGCACTTGTCTGGTCTCATTGTCTGGTATGGCTCTATGTAGAGCTGACCCAGTCTCTGAGAGAAGTTGGTAAAGTCTTTCTCAGGGCCTTGAATTACCTTAGTAAATGAGTTGGTTGTTTTACCAGGCTCCATAACCATATCTCATGCTCTTAACGCTTCAACATGACATTTTTCAATTACTACATCATCAGATTGAATTTGTTTTGGTACATCAGCACAATGGCCTTCAACATGCAGCTGATCCTTATCAACATTTATCACCTATGTTATATTTCATTGTTCTATTTTTGTGGCTTCATTTCTCCACCATGATAACCATTGTAACTGCTAACCAGCTTCTAACGCAGCTGACACCAATCTCTTCCAATATTGGGGGATAAGTCTATTTTGGGTAGGCTTCTTGCTTAACATTTGCTTATTAAAACATGAATGTATTCCATACTTTACAATGCACTCTTTAAAATGCTTTAAATCTAGCATTTCTGTTGGATGCCATGTCCTCTTATCATATGCTACACCACCATTAGTACAGGCATACAGTGCACAAAGACTGGGGAACCTGAGTGTGCTCTGTACTCCCAAACAACTCCTCTGGTGGTGTAATTGGCACAGTAGTAACCTGTTTTCCCTGTACTGCCTTCTGCTTTCCCTGGCCTCTGGACTCACACAGGTGTTGTGGGCATTGACAGCACCAGTGAATGGAGCAGGGTTGGGTGGTAATCTGCCTTCTAGCCTAATTTGGTTTCCTCTTTCATCTTGTGGAAAATTTCCAATCACAGACATCTGGCCTGAACACTATTCATCCTCTTCCACTGGCACATTTTGATTCCAAGCACTTCAACCACTTCTGTAAACTCTCTAGGCACATAACCAGCTCTGCAATCTTTTCTAACACCAGAGAATTGAGTGAAATTTCTGAATTTTCTGCTTTCCTCCCAACCTTTTTCCACATAGAATATATAAAGACTATGAAGCAAAACAAGAAAACGCCTCTGGGGCAAAACAGGAGATGACACAGTGGCAGTAGCCACTGCATTGCCAACCTCCTTAAAGAACATTGCCAACTTATCAAAACCTGATGATTCTTCCACTACATTAGAAGAGAAGTTACCCATTGTGCATAAGCAACATTGGGAGCCACATGTTGATCTTGATTTTTCAACAAACCTACTTTATTTAGGGTTATAAAATGTTTCTACCTCCTTTCGAACTTGTCAACAGAGGGTAGGAGTGAAAGAAAGTGATTGGGAAGAGAGAGCATAGCTCTCTCTTCTACTTTCTGCTGAGTAGGGACTTTCCGCTGAGTAAGGTCATAGGATTCTTTTGGGGGCAATGCCAATACCAATCCTCCAGAAATCCAGAAGTCCAGGTAACCAGCAAATCAGCTAACAGCAAATGCAGCAGCAGGATGAATCAACAGCAAGCAGTCCTCCTCCAAGCAGCCATGCCTTCTGCCTCTGGGCTTTCATATTTATACCCCTCAAAGTCCTCAGAATTCAACAATTCCATTTGTCAAAGACCACGGTCAACAGAAAACACTTAGCAGGTATGGACAAACCAAAACCTTTATTATGGGAGATTAAAAAAAACATGTTTATATATCATAAAACAAAACATCCACAATAAATTTTTGTCTCAATGACCTATCTATTGGTGAAAGTAGGTTTTAAAATCTTCCACTACAAATGTATGAAGGTCCATATGTTATTTAAGCTATAGTAGTATTTATTTTACAAAGTTTGGTGCCCTTCTGTTTGAGGCATAGGCATTAAAAATTGGAATGATATTTTGGTGGGCTCATACATTGCTAAGTATGTAGTATCTGTCTTATCTCTAATGATTAGGTTTAGTTTCAGTCTAATTTGTTAGATATTAAAAATATCTACTATCTAGTATATATATATATATATATATATATATATATATCAGGATATCTGGCATATATATACATACTATCTAGATGTATATGCATATATATGTATATATATATGCTAGATATATATAGTATATATATAGTGTAGATATATATATATATATATACATACTAGATATATTAGTATGTCTAGTATTTATAATCTAGTATATATATATATATATATATATAACATATATACTAGATAGTAGATATTTTAGATATAGTAGCTAAAGTAGATAGATACTAGTATGTGTAATATATATACACACACACACACACACACACACACATATATATATATATATATATATATATATATATATATATATATATATATACTACATATGAACATTTTTGTGTATAGTAGTCTGGACTTGTGTGAGATCACATATATCCTGTATTTGTAAAGGTATAATTAATACTATAAGTTGGAATTTTCCTTTACAAACATTATTATGTAGGGATGGCTTTGTACAAAATATTATTTAATTTGCCTTTTCATAGATGTCTTATTTTCTCAGTCTGTGGAGATTAAAAGTCTTGCTGTTTATAGTAATCTGGCCTGGCATATATGGTCTCTTAGATTCTGTAGCATATCTACTTAGGCCTCTTTTGTGGCTTTTAATATCTTCATTGAGAACTCGGGTGTGGTTCTAAAAGGTCTGCTTTTATATGTTACTTGGAATTATTCCTCTGCAGTTTTTAGTTTTCTTTACTTATTCTGCATGCATAATGTTTTGATTATTATGTGCAGATGGAACTTTCTTTCATAGCCAAGTCTAACTGATGTTTTGTATGCTTCTTTTCTCTTAATAGGCATCTCCTTTGGATTTGAAAAACTCATGCAGGTCTTTGACTTGCTTGGTTAGGTTCACACCATGTCCTTTGTGGCTATTGTGAAGGGTGTTGTTTCTCTAATTTCTTCCTAGGCCCTTTTTTCCTTTGTATACAGGAAGGCTAATGATTTTTTTGAGTTAATTTTGTATCCAGCCACTTTGCTGAAGGTGTTAATCAGCTGTAGGAGTTCCCTGGTAGAGTTTTTGGAGTCACTCAAGAGCTATCATATCATCTGCAAATAGTGATACTTTGACTTCTTCCTTTCCAATTTGTATCCCCCTGATCTCCTTCAATTGTCTTATTGCTCTAGCTAGGACTTCAAGAACAATGTTGAAAAGATATGGACAGAGAGGACAGCCTTGTCTTGTCCCTGATTTCAGTGGGAATGATTTAAGTTCTCTCCATTGAGTTTGATGTTGACTATAGGCTTGCTGTATATCGCCTTTACTATGTTCAGATATGTGCCTTGTATCCCTGATCTCTCCAATAAAAAATAAAACAATTCAAATAATCAATGAAACCAAGAGCTGGTTCTTTGAGAAAATCAACATGATAGACAAACCCTTAGCCAAGCTTACTAAAAGGCAGAGAGAAACTATCCAAATCAACAAAATCAGAAACGAAAAGGGGGACATAACCACAGACACTGAAGAAATCTAAACAATAATTAGGTCTTACTTCCAAAGTATATATGCCACAAAATTTGAAAATCTAAATGAAATGGACAATTTTCTTAACCGATTCTACATGCCAAAGCTGAATCAAGACCAGGTAAACCAATTAAATAGTCCTATATCCCCTAAGAAAATAGAAGCTGTCATCAAAAGGCTACCATGCAAAAAAAAGCCCAGGGCCAGATGGTTTCAGCACCGAATTCTACCAGACCTTCAAAGAAGAGCTAACACCAATACTCTTCAAACTATTCCACAAGATAGAAACAGAAGTAACACTACCCAACTCATTCTATGAAGCCACAGTCACCTTGGTACCTAAACCTCACAAAGACCCAACAAAGAAAGAGAATTTCAGGCCAATCTCCCTTATGAACATTGATGCAAAAATACTCAACAAAGTACTTGCAAACTGAATCCAAGAAAACATCAAAGACCTCATCCAATAAGACCAAGTAGGCTTCATCCCAGTCATGCAGGGGTGGTTTAATATAGAGAAATCCATCAATGTGATCCACCACGTAAACAAACTAAAAGAGAAATACCACATGATCATCTCCTTAGATGCTAAAAAGGCATTTGACAAAATCCAACATCGCTTCACAGGCAGTGGATCTGGGATATATTTCACTCTCACTATCAGCAGTGTGCAGGATGAAGACCTGGCAGTTTATTACCATCAGCAGGGTATTAGTACTCCTCCTACAGTGCTTCAGCCTCCAACACAAACCTCCTTGAGAGTCTCACCAGCTGCCTGCACTACACGCAGCCCTGGCCATGCACATTTCCACTTTCTTCATGATGGCAGGTGTGACTGAAAAATTGATGAAAATTTGGCAGAGCCCAGTACAAAATGTTGGTTTCATTGTCACTTAAAGATTTTGGTATGAGAAAACTTTATATAAATATGCAACACATGCTGGAGAAGAGGTGGATAAAGGGGAACCCTCCTGCATTGCTGGTGAGAATTGTGCAAACTCTTTGTACATAAATCTAGCGTTTACTTTGAAAAGTAGGAATAGTGCTACCTCAGGATCCAGCTTTTCCACTCCTGAGCATATACTTGCAAGATGCTCTACCACATAAGGACTTTTGTTCAACCATGCTCATAGCAATTTTATTTGTAATAGCCCTAATACAGAAAGAAATTAGATGTCCCTGATCCTAGGAATGGATATAAAATTTGTAACACATTTACACATGGAATACTACTCAGTAATTAAAAAACAAGGAAATCTTGAAATTAGCAGGTGAATGGATGGAACTAGAAAAATATCATCCACAGTGAAGTAACTCAGAGACATTCAGTGAAAGATGAGGCTAACATCTGCCATTTCTCCTTGCTTGAGGAAATCTTGATGGCTGAAGTCTGGTGTAAGTAGCCACAGTGGCAGGAAGTTTGTTCATGAGTGCAAGGGCTATGTCATTCCCAAAAGGCACTGTCTCATAGCAGTCCTTCACAATTCTGGTCCCTATGTTCATTCTGTCAACTCTCCCATGAAGTCCCTGATTTGTGGGAAGGAAGACATCCCATTTAGGAATGAGCACTCAATATTCATTTAGTCTCAGTACTTTGACCAATTGTGAACCTCTGCTTTAGCCACTCTCTACAGCCAACATATGCTTTTAGAATGAATGCTAATAATAGTGCCCATTTTTGAAGATAACTATAAGGATCACAAAGCAGTTTGATACCATGCCCATTCAGAAAAACAGCAACGGTAGGTTCTCTCTTAGGGCTTACAACATTTGCAACCATAGTCTCATTTTTATTTTATTTTTAATTTTAATTTACTTTGATTTATTCATTTTTCACTCCAGCCATGGCCCCCTCCCTCCACTGATGCTTGTCCCACCTTTCTTTCCTGTTTCCCATATCCCTGCTACCTTACCACTCAGAAAAAGGAAGACGCTCTCCCCACCAACCCCAGCATATCAAGTCACATCTGGACTGAGTACATCCACTTCTAATGTAGCCTAGAGAGTAAGCCCTGCCAGGTGAAAGTGGTCAAATATTCTTATTTTATGATGGAGCATCATTTGGGTATATTCCCAGGAGTGGCATAGTTGGGTGTTGAAGAACAGCTATTTCCAATGTTTTGAGAAAGTGCAAGATTGTTTTCCAAATTGGTTTTACAAGTTTGCATTTCCACCAGCAATGGAGGAGTGTTCCCCTTTCTCCACATCCTTGCCAAATGTGCTGACACTTGTGGTTTTGATCTTAGCCATTCTTATGGTTCTAAGATTGAATCTCAGGGATGTTGTGCCTTGCATGATGACTAAGGAAGCTGAACATTTTAAAAGTGTTTCTGAACATTTTTATATTCCTCTGTTGAGAACTCTCTATTGACTCTGTACCCCATACCTTTAACGCTTTTGCCTTCACTTGTGACCATTTTACTAACATGCCTTATCTAGTCTTGATATGAGAGCTTGTGCCTAGTCTTTTTGTAATTTGCTATGCAGTGTTCTGTTGGTAGTCCTGGAAGAACATCTTTTTACTGAAGGAAAAGGAGGAGGAGTGGATCTGGGGCACAAGGGAAATAGGGAAGGAGAAATGAAGGAATGAAGAAAGGGAAACTTAAGGTCCAGGTGTAAAGTCTGATGGAAGAATAAAAAAATTAAGAAATAGAAAAAATATCTAAGGTGATACAACTATTTAATAAATAAGGATTTATACATAAATGTTGATCTGCCAGAAATCCAGGTATCTAGAATGAGATCTTTATACATTGTAAATAAATAAATCTTTAAAAAACTATTAAAAAATATAGGACTGAAAATGGAGTGGTGTGGTCAGGGATGATAGAGGATTGCTTAAGGATTAAAGACTTAAGGATGTAAAGAGACAACAGTTAATGAAGCAAACATCAAGGACTCGGTATAAGGATCTCTTAAGAATTTTTGTTTGTTTGTTTGTTTTGTTTTGATTTTTTTTGACTGTTAATATGTGAGCATTGTAGGGTAAGGAGGTAGGAATGATGGGCTTGAGGCTGATTATGGGTAGGGAGTATTGAGTTTGGAGATGTATGCAGAATGGTCTGTAAGTATAATAGAGAGAGGATTATGATGCACAGCGAAGGAAGGAGAGGTGGCATCTTGTTGTGGATTATTAATATTTAAAATTGATTTATCTTTTAGTTAAGCAGTTGTTATTCCTAAACACTAAAAGTAGCAGTATTCCCAAATCACCACACAGAGACTAGGATTTATTTAATTAACCTGGAGCACAATGCTGGGCAATAGTTATGCCATTCTAAACCTCCAAGCCTGCTTAGTTTTCTAACATTCAGATTTCACCCATTATACTTGCTTTTAGTCATATCTTAGGTCGTATTGATATCTCCTTGTGATTCAAAGTCCTCTCCTGCTGATCCCCTGCATTCCTTCTCCTCCCACTCCAGACCAGGATGTCCCACCCTATTTTCTCTATTGCTCAGCATTAGGGCTGGTTGTCTTATTGACAATAGAGAGAACAAATGGTGGCATGTTTACACAAACTTAAGACAGGTGAATCACAATGCCATATCCAGATTGAAATCACCTAGCAGGGTAGAGAAATCAGCATTTGAATGAAGAAGTATAGATTGTATTCATCCCACAAAAACATACCAGAGGCAACCCATACAGTGGGATTGACTCAGGAAGTGGGCAGAGGAGAAGATGGGTTTGGGGACTGGGAGACTGGCAGTGTACAAATAGAGTCTGAGGAAGGAAGAGGAAAGACACAGGAGTTTCTTGGGAGTTGTTATCAGGGACAGAAAAGCAAAATTTATGTCAATTGAGGAGACAACATCTTTTCCTACTAAGGTAAGAGGACATTAGGAAATGAGTAGGAAAATTCTACAAAAGGAGCAATTTAAGGGAGAAGTCTGGAGGGGACTGGAGGGGTGACAGAAACACCTGAAAGGCTCTGGAGCTCCACAAGAACAACAGAATCAAAAATTCTGGCCACAGGGGGCTTTTCTGAGACTGATACTCCAACCAAGGACCATTCATGGTGATAACCTAGAACCCTTGCACATAGGTAGCCCATGGCAGTTCAGTCTCCAAATGGGTACCCTAGTAAGGGGAGCTGGGGCTGTCTCAGACATGAACTCAATGGCTGGCTCTTTGATCACCTTCCTCTGAGGGTGTATCAGCTTTACTAGGCCACAGAGGAAATCTATGAATGACAGTCCCAGTGAGACCTGATAGGCTAGGGTCAGATGGAAGGGGAGGAGGTCTTCCACTGTCAACCGACTGGGAAAGGGGTATGGGAAGAGATGACAGAGGTAGGAAATGAGGGAGGGAGAATGAGATTGAGATAGGATGAGGGTGGGGCAATACCTGGAATACAAAGTGAATAAACTGTAATAAATAAAAAAATGTATTAAAAAGTTTTGTTGTGTATAATAGTCTGGCCTGGCATCTTTGTTCTCTTACATTCTGGTAGCACATCTGCCTAGGACATTATGGCTTTTAATGTTGAAAACTCAGGTGTGATTCTAATATGTCTGATTTTGTATGCTACTTGGCATTTTTCCCTTGCTGTTCTTAATAATCTTTCTTTATTCTGTATGCTTAATGTTTTGATTATTATGTGCAAAGGGAACTTTTTTCTAAATCAAGTCTATTTCATGTTCTGTATGCTTCTTGTCCTTTAGTAGACATATCCTTCTTTGGATTAGAAAATTTTTCTTCTATAATATGGTTTAAAACATTTTCTGAGCCTTTGAGATGAGTTTCTTCTGTATCCTTATCACTATTATTCTTAGGTTTTGTCTTTTTAAAGTGTCCCAAACTGGACCCTGGGGATCTTGACAGCCTCTGTGTCAATGGGTCAAGAAACATGCATATTTCATTCTCATAATCAGCATAATCCCCTTCCATCTGACCCTACCCTATCAGGTTTCATCAGGACTGGCTGCATTGTCTTCCTCTATAGCCTGGTATGGTTGCTCCCTGCTCGGTGGGAGATGACCAAAGAAAGAGCCAGCCATTGAGTTCATGTCAGAGAGAGTCCCACTTGGAGACTGAGCTGCCAAAGGCTACATCTGTGCAGGGGTTCTAGGCTTTTTCCGTGAATGGGCCTTGGTTGGAGTATCAGTTTCACAAAAGACCCCTGTGCCCAGATATTCGGGTTCTGTTGTTCTCTTTGTGGAGCTCCTGTCTCCTCCAGATCTTTCTATCTTCCCCTTCTTTCACACAATGCCCTGCATTCTGCTCATTCTTTGGCTCTGCATCTCAGCATCTACTTTGATACCTTGTTGGGCAGTCTTTCAGAGGCCCTCTGTGGCAGGCTCCTGTCCTGTTCCCTGTATTCTCCCTTTTCAATGTCTGTCTCTTTTGCTTTTCCTCACGAAAATTTATCATCTTACCCAGGGTCCTCTTTCTTGCTCTGCTTCTTTAGGTGTTCAGATTTTAGTATTTTATATTTCTAATTTCTACTTATAAGTGAGTATATACCACATGTGTCTTTCTGCCTCTGGGATACCTCAATGTTGATGAATATTAATATTTATTATTAATTTGTCTTTTAGTTAAGCAGCAGTTATTTCTAAACCTGCTGTATACCCAAATCACCACAAAGAAGCTAGGATTTATTTAATTAACCTAGAGTACAATGCTGGGGAATAGTTACTCCATACTAAACCTCCAAACCCGTGTAATTTCCTACTATTCAGATTTTACCCATTATACTTTCAGTCACACCTTAGGTCTGATTCATCTCTTTTGGTGGTTCCAAAGTCTTGTCCTGCCAATCTCTACTCTCCCACTCCTTCCACTCCTTTCCTTCTCCTCTCTTCTTGACCAGGTTGTTCCACTTTGTTCTCTCCATTGTACAACATTGGTTGGTCATTTAATTGAAAATACAGAGAACAAATGGTGGCATGTTTACACAACCTTGAGACAGGTGATGCTTAGAATAAACATCACAATGCAATGTCTGGATTGAAAAACAGATAGTGGGGCAGAGAAATCAGCATTTGAACGAACAAGGGTAAATGGTACACATCCCCAAAGAACATTGTACCAACATTTCCCCCTTCAAGTCCAAGAAAATACTCCTTTCCTTTCAATTCAATAATAAATATTAATGTTATGAAAACTAATGTGTAAAATTTACATGTGCAATGTCCAGTTCTCTTGCATTTGGCAACTTATGAGAAAGTGTTTGATTATCTATCCTACCTTGACTAATTTAGTGTTCTATACCTAAATTAACTATTAGCCTCATTGGTATCAGCTATATAATAACATTTTTATTAAATTCTAAGCAACATAAGCTTAATTGTGGAACTGTAACTATTTGGTCTTCAACCCCAGCAGAGACTTGAGAAGGAATAAAATTAGTTACTAGAATAAATAGGAAGTGAATGTTAGCAGCTTTCAAAAAAAAAAAAAAATTGACACAGACAGTTTGCTGCATGAACAGTCACCCAAAACTCTCTATAACACTGGAATATCATCTTCAGCCTTCTGGCTCAGAATATTGGATAGCCATGTATATAAAGCAGGAACTATTTAGGACTTGCTTAGCCTGTCATGGCAGTTCGGCAGCTGACTTGTCCTGCATTTAAGCTTGCTCATTTTTTGGTAGAATTCTGTCTGTCAGGAAACAATGGCATTTTCTTTTTGTCTTGTTGACTCGTTTGCCACGTTTGAACCATGGAGGTTCTTCGATGCACATCATCTTTTTTGAGGTAGGTGGGGTGCTGCCAGGAGATGACCTGTCTCATTGTCAAAGAATCTTTAAAATAATAAAGATATTTTTGAATGTCATATTCTCTAGGTCTCTGAAGTTTCTGAAGACTTACCTATATTTACCTAATTTTTCTGTCTACAATAATCATATCTATCTGTTAAAACTAGGATGTGTACTCCTATGACAAATTAAGACTAGTGACTTACATGATTATTGAGTTGAGTACCTAGCAATTAACTTGCATTACCTAATACCCTAAGCAGCTGGTAATAGCAGTGAAAGTATTGGAAGTAACTTTTAATTTGTTTCAATATTCTAAAATTTGCCAAGGTATTAAAAATGGACTTATTTTGGCATCAATATACAAAATCCTATTCCACAGTTAAATTAATCTTATTTGAGAATAACAAATAAAACCTTAAAATGAGTAGATTCAATAATCTACCTTTTGTCTTATTATTCGAGAATATGTCCTGTATTCCCTTTTCTTTCTTTTCACCCCTTTTTCTCTCCATTTAAGAAATAAAAAGAAAAACTAAAAGAGAGAAATCCCTGAGGATAATGTTTTCTCTCTGAATTAGACCATTAATAATTGAAAACCATCTCCCAATGACAACAAACATTCATAGCCACAGAAAACAACCAAAAACCTACCCAACCCCCCTTAAAGGAAACTGGACATCATTCTCATGGATTTCTTCTAGCTGACATTTTGGACATGCAGAATTGCTGTTAGGAGGTCCAAAGAAAATTGGGAAAAATGGTTAATTCCAGTCAAATTGAGAAATTTCAGGCTTAATAGAAGTCCTGTTTGAAACAGTCTAAAATGCTGGACCAATTGAGATTAGTAGCTTTCTTCAAAGGTCTCTTAGGAGCAGGCTTTGATGAGAAACAGCAGTTTAAGCAGTTGACTCAGGAACAAGCAAAATGCTGGAACATACAAGATGCTGGAACAGATGTATCAATGTCTCAGCTGGAAGGAGGATTTCTTTCAGTTTTGATCCAGCATGTCTGGTGTTCAGTCCTTTTGTTCTGCAAACATACAACTTCTCACAGACATTATACAGTTCTGAAATTATAAATGTATGAGATGTTCAGGATGAAACTAAACTGTAAACCAACTATATCTATGACAATTAAAAGAATGGCATAATAAATTTTGAGGATACTATAGCCAAGGATTTATTGGCCATGGGTTGTTGGAGTTCAGGCTAGAGACATATTTAATTTCTCAGCCAGTTTCAGAGTTGTTCCCATGTAAAGGGATCAGCAATATAAGTTACTGTTATTATTGAACATACAGTCATTATCATGTTGAAATCAAAATAAGATTATATCAGTCAAAATATCGTATTTTAGACTTTTGGAGGCCTGTTGTATTTGTCCAAGCTGCTACCTATCTCCTGAGAGCAAGCCTCCCCTTAGAGAGACTAGCTGGTTGCTTTGAGCAATAGAAAATATATGTTTTATGTAAACTTTATATAAACTCCTTTTTAGTTTAGAGTTTAAGCATACCCTAGGCATCTTGTACTTGTTTAGAGTTTTAGGCATAGGTTTTTATATATGTTGTAACTATTTCTGTCTTATCCCCTATTCTATACAGAATGTGCAGTTATGCCTCTGTAGCCACACTTTATGTAAACTCTCCTTTACTTTATCATCTCAGGATACCCTAGGCATCTTGTACCTGGAGTTTTACAGACTGAGCTGTCATGGGCTACATCTGTGCATGTAGGTTATCTCCATGCATGAACCTTGATTGGAGAGTCAGTCTCAGAAAAAGTACCCTGTGCCCAGACTTTTTGGTTTTGTTTTCTCCTTGTGGAGTTCCTGTCCCTTCCTGGTCTTACTATCTCCCATTCTTTCATAAGATTCTCTGCACTCCTCCCAAAGTTTGGCTATGAATCTTAGGAAATGTTTTGATACCCTTCTGGGTAGAGTTTTTCAGAGGCTCTCTGTGGTAGGCTCCTGTCCTGTTCCCTGTTTTCTACCTCTTCTGATGTCTGTACTGTTTGCCATTCTGAGTGAGGATTCATCAGCTTAACCTGGGTCCTCATTCTTGCTTAGCTTCCTTAGATTTTAGTATGTTTATATTATATTATTAGTCTAATATACACTTATGAGTTTGTGTATACCATATAAGTCTTTCTGCTTTTGGGATACCTCACTCAGAATCATCTTTTCTAGTTCCCACCATTTGCAAGCACATGGAAATGTATGGATCAGTATCTGTGGCCCATGCCTGGTTTGTATGTTTGAAGTGTAATATCCCCTATGAAATGTTCAACACAATGTCAGACATATTGTTCTATAAACTTGGTGTAGAAGACAAACATTAGTGCATAAATCATAAGAATACTATTTTAAAACATTTTGTATTGTGTAAATTTATAACCTTTATAAAAGAAAATCTGCATGTTAGTAACATGGATGTGGCTGCTTATTTTTATAGAAGGATTTCACCATGTCTCATAATCTTGTAGATTTCACATTTTTCTTTACTGATGTATCTATTTCTTCTCTTGTAGCCTCAACCCCTGAGATTCTGTCCCATATTCTGCTTGTGAAGCTTGTCGCTATAGTTTGCATTTGAATTATTAGATTTTTTTTTTATTTCCAGCTGTTTAGGGTTTTATTGATTCTATATCTAATTTCAGGTCTGGAACAGTTTAATTCATTTTTAAATTGTATGTATCTTCCTACTTGTTTTTGACAAAGGTATCCAGATACTACTTAAGGAACTTTACCATATTCATAAAACTGTTTGAGGGTCTTTAATGTGTGCTTCAGCTATGATGGAATATTCAGGGCCTGCTGTGGTAGGATGGCTGGACTCTAGTGGAGACATACTAGATGTTTTTGAGTGTGTTTTTACACTGGCATCTTGGTGGCTGAATTTGGGGTGGTTAAAAAACTAGGTGGTGATTTCTGGCCTTGTCTTTGTTGAAATTTTGTCCCTTGGTTTCTGTTTCATCTCTTGATTTTCAGAATGTCTTGGCCATGTGCTGCTTGTTCTCCTGACCTGTTCCAATTTCATGTTCACAGGGAATGCCAACCAGTGTTGGAGGCTTTGTATCTTAGATCATTTGGGATAAGAAGCTTGGAGAAAAGGGGTTTGTAATTCTTGGGGATCATGTCAGAGTAAACCATGTTCTCAGCTACAGACTTGTGTGTGAAAGGGTGGGGATGGAATGTCAGGAACAATAGGAAGAACTGTG
Organism: Meriones psammophilus; assembly: GCA_036365155.1. NCBI lineage: Eukaryota > Metazoa > Chordata > Mammalia > Rodentia > Muridae > Meriones > Meriones psammophilus. The sequence continues at coordinate 61,282 of JAEOAE010001233.1, forward strand.
TGTCTGCCTTCATTCTACTTGTTGATCTTAAAGGAATAAATCTTAGGTTAGCAGGTTTGGTTTCTGCCAGAGTTGGGGTCTAACACAAAGCAACAAGTGAGGAGTAGGAGAGGATGGTTTGTTGACTCTACAGGACTTGTGGCAGGAGAAGGGAGGCTGTAGCTGGTACTATGTTGCAGCACTAGGAACGATTCTTGGGATCCAGTTCTGCCTAAACAGAGAGAAGACGGTGTGCTGACAGCCTACCATGTGGAATTGAATTCATGACCTCTGGAAGAGAAGCTGGTGATATTAACCTCTGATCACCCCCTCCAGGCCCTTTAGTCTTATATCTTCAAGACAGTATCTTAATACTTGTGGATGTCCACTCTCAATGCGTTTTTGTCTTCCATAGATGGATCCTGAAACTCAGCAATCTTAACAACTGACCTCACCTATCCAAACCCAGGCATTCAGAGACAGTCCCCATCCAGTTGGCCTAGCATTACTATGGAATTGGCCTGCCTTCTCCCTCTTCCTCCTGCCTGCTTCAGTATATAGATAACCTCCTGCTTCTCAATCCTTCTCTCTCTAGCCAATCTGACCTCACTCCTCAATTTCCTCACCCATAGACACCTCACAACCCAGATGCCCTTCAACTGAAGAATGGATACAGAAATTGTGGTACATCTACACAATGGAATATTACTCAGCAATGAAAAACAAGGAAATCATGAAATTTGCAGGTAAATGGTGGGAACTGGAAAGGCTCATCCTGAGTGAGCTATCCCAGAAACAGAAAGACACACATGACATATAATCAGTCATATAGACATGTAATATAGGATAAAACTATTAAAATCTGTACACTTAAAGAATCTAATCTAGAGGGAGGACTCTGGCTAAAATGCTCAATCCCCATTGCAAAAGGCAAAGAGGATGGATATCAGAAAAAGAGAAAAACAGGAAACAAGTTAGGAGCCTCCCACAGAGGGCCTCTGAAATGCTCTTCCCTGCAGACTATCAAAGCAGACACTGAGACTTATGGCCAAACTTTGGACAGAATGCAGGGAATCTTATGAAAGAAGTGGGAAATAGAAATAGTAAGATCTAGAGAGGACAGGAGGTCCACAGGGAGAGCAATAGAACTAAAACTTTTGACCACAGGGGTCTTTCCTGAGACTCAAACTCCAACCAAGTATCAGGCATGGAGATAACTTAGAAGTCCTGCACAGATGTGCCCATGGCAGTTCATTGTCCAAGACTGCTTCTGACATAAATTAATTGTCCTGCTCTTTGATCACCTCCCCCTGAGGGGGTCAGCCTTACCAGGCCACAGAGGAAGACAATGCAGCCACTCTAAATGAGACCTAACAGCCTAGGATCAGAAGGAAGAAAAAGAAACCCTCCCCTACCAGTGGACATGGGGATTGGCTTCTTTGTTTTCCTCTATGGCCTGGTAAGGCTACTCCTCCCTCTGGTGGAGGTGATCAAAGAGCCAGCCTGTAACCTTTATATGAAAATGCAAAACAGAACTCAGTATTATCTTTGTGTTCCTTCTCTAACACATAACTACAACTCTGCTGCTTCAATATAAAAGATTTTTCATTTCACAGTATTGGAGTTCTGATATCCAACATAACGATGGTGATGGAAAACCTTATTTCAATTAGGAGGCTCTAGGCAAGGGTATGTTCTTGGTTTTTCCAGATTATATATCACTTTGCTTCCTTCCTTCCTTTCTTCCTTCTTTCCTTCCTTTCTTCCTTCTTTACCTCCTTCTTTTCTTCCTTGTTGGTGCCCATATCTGCTTGTTTATTCTTTTTCTTTCCATAAACCCTTTAAATTTTTATTACATTTTAGTTTATTATGTTTGTCTGCTTGCATGTGAGTGTGCATTAGTGTGTCTGTGTGTGCATATTTATAGGTGCACATATGACATGGCATATTTGTGGAAGTCAGAGGACAATTTAGACCTGAATCTCTTTCCATTTTGTTTCTGGGGTTCAAACTCAGGTTTGACATCAGGCTTGGTGGAAAGTGTCTTTGCTGTATGAATTATCTTGCTGCCCCTTAAAGTCTTTTATGGGTGTTAGTTCATTGAACACAATTTCATGAAAGCCATGGCTTTCCAATATAACATGTATTTTGAACATATGCACTAACCTTCATTTTGCTTTCACTTTCCTGGTATTTCTTCTTTCCTGTCAGGAGGCATTCAGGGGAAAGGGGTTCAGGAGACATCTGGGGTTTCTGAAAGCATCTTAGTTTTTATTTTTCTGCAATTTTTTAATTATTCATTCATTATAATTCATCTTAGTATTTTATTTTTCATTGCTGAGTAATATTCCATTGTGTAGATATACCACTTTTTCTACATACATTTGTGATCTGTTGCTCAATGTAAGGACTCAAAATTAGGCTGGGAGACACATATGTAAACTGCATGTCTCCCATGTAAAAAACTTTTAAATGCTGACTAGATAAATGTGCCACACTGCTCTGAAAGCCAGCTTATCCTTTCAAATGTGAGACATTTCCCAGGGGGGATGGCAAATGTCAGTCATGCCTGATGCAAAAAAGACACAGGGCACCTACAGGTGGCAAAGTACAAGCCAGCCTATTAAAGTCCTAAAACTCAAATATTACAATTCATATGTTTAAAAGGCTGAACCATCCATCCTATATCAAAAAGGGGACAGTTCAGAGGGCGATGTGTGCAACTTGCCACAAGATGCCTCTGAATCCACACCTCAGCTGTCTATCACTACCCCCTTGTTCATCTGCATCATGAGATCAATGACCACTTTCCTTGCAAGTGAAGGAAGATTCAGCATCCTCATGCTCACTACCTGCAGACCAGTGTCATGGTTGGACCAGTTCACGGAACCATCTCTCATAAAATGGAGGTAAACTTAGTGTTCTCAGTGATGCCTCAGCATCACTGTGATGCCTCTCTGTGAGTCCCACAGACCAGGCCTGATACTCAACCCCTTCCAAGTGGACATTCTTCCCTGCAGAGAGTAGGGAACCTGACTGGTAGTTGTCCATGACAACAGCAAAGATAACTCTCACAGCAGGATACCGAAGTAGATAGCTTGGCTAAATGCTCCTTCTCTGTGATTAACAAGGCTCTGTCTAGACATGACCCCTAAAGTGGGACAGGAATAAAATATAGTTCCATGTCTGCAGACTAAGACATGTGTCTGCCATGTTCTAGGACAGGCAAGAAATACCCACCTTCCAAAACAGAGCAACATTCCCTCATTCCATCCAAAGTGACACCCATTTCCTTCCAGCTTGCTGGCACATCCCTATTAAGAGATATATATGGTTATAAGACTCCCCACAATAAATGTCCCTTCACCATCAGCAGTGAGACTGTGTCTCCTTTGTTGTGAGGGACACAGGGATATAGGATAAGCAGGAAACACAGTATTAGGGAGAGGAGATGGAAGAAGTAGGTAATTCATCTGTACCCAGTGAGGGGAAATATCTCCATTGGACCAGACCCTGAAGAGAAAGATGAATGTATGAGTACAGCTGAGGTATTACCATAAAAATTGGCCCAAAGGGGCTTCTCATTCCTGGGAAGCATTGGGCATGGTTTTGACACAAGGCCACACTTTAATAATGATGCTATCGAAGCCAGTCATGGGACATATCCCCTGTTACCCATGTTTCCTGTGGAGAAAACCATGGTAGATGGCTTACCTCCTCCTGTGCTTGACTCCTCTAGGCTGGGTTAAGTTGGCACACCAACATCTGGAGTTCCTGCAAGAATCCTGCTTCTGCTGTTTCACACAAAAGGAAAAGTCCCATCCCTTGTCTCAACCTGCATAGAGGCTTATCACTTAAAGAGATAAAGTCATCTGGAAGAGACGCTCGTGGGGCTTAGAAACATACACTTACCCTTGGATGGTCTTATCACACTGTGCTGTACAGTACTTTCTTCAGTGGCTACTTCCCTTCCTCACCTGTGCTTTGTTTCCTGCCCCTCCACTGAAACTTTCATCTCCTCTGAATTTTTCCTCCTTTGTCCATGTCATTCCTGCTGTCTCTGCCACCTCTGCTTTTGATTCTCTGCTGTCCATCTTCAGGTAATTATGTCACTTTTCGTGGAGGTGATGGTGCTGTGAGATTGCTCCTTTAGAAAGCAGATTTTCTAATTTGCATCCCTATAAGTATTGTGTGTTGGTTTCAAGGGACTTTGGAATATATAGACAGTAAGAAGGCCAGAAGTCCATCTTGGTTCCCCTATATAACTGACTGTATGTAGCTATGTTGCCTCAACTTCATGTGGTGTCACATCCTTCTTGGGAATATGGCTTCTTCTTGAGACTGGCAGGCAGCAGCATAATGTCTGCACACAGTTCCAAATTCTCTTCTGAACCCTCTTCCAGCCTTGGGAGAGATTCCCAGAAAAATGTGTACTTCCATCTTTTTTCTGTGGGACATATTTAAAGTTGTCCTTGGATGTTGCCTGAAGGGAAGGTCTCTGGGTTCCATTGGTGGCAGTGCTGTTAACACTGTGAGGTGCCTCCCTGGACTTACTTGCAGGCGGTGTACTCAGAGCATAAGAATTATTTGAGTGGATGTTCAGTTTGTGGAGGTTCCCCTGGGAAAAAGACTGTGCTGAAGAGATGCCCTGTTGGGATGAGCATCTTGGAGAGACCCCTCTGCACATGATGTTAGTTTCTGAACTTCTGCTCATGAGATAAGTAACCTTGGGAGCACACCTGGGGACAAGTTTGGGTAGGTTGGCCCCATTCCACTGGCAGCACAGGGTGGTAGGCATGCTCAGCTTCCTGCTTCCCTTGTTCCTTGACCTATTCTCATTGTGTACCTGGTGTTCAGCCAGCCAGGTCAATGTGGAATGTGTAAGCTCACTCATTGTCCTCAGAGGAGGAAGAGAGGTGAGAGCACTTGCTGGGGACATGGAACACCACCCTGCATGGACTTAACAGGATGGTCAGTGTTGTTCTTCAGTGACTCATGTTTTAGAATTAGATATGTGGCCATGATGTTATTGAATTTTTTTCTCACGAATACAGTCACAAATATCTTTGGAACGGTAGCCCATGTCCCACATAGCCACCACAATGCTGGGACTTGGGGGGGTACTGTGTGTTGCTGAGAATGATGGGAGTTTCCAAAATTCTTCCCTGTCCTTGAGCCACTGGTGCTGCTTAATGTCACCTATCTTTGGCCTCTGCCCAGGCTCCATAATGAACAACTGCACAATGAGGTTTGTGATGTTTTCTAAAAGTGTGGCAGGAATGAAGAGCGTGGGATTCAGCATCTCCTCTTTCATGTCTGAATAAGTGTATGCATTGAATGGGAACCGTGCTGTCACAATTGTATATAAAACAACTACCATGCTCCAGATGTCAACTGACTTTGCATTATATTCTCTGTCATTGAATAGCTCTGGAGCACAATATTCAACAGTGCCACAGAACCCCAACACCATCTGTCCCTCTGTGACTCTGATGTCAAGGACAAATTCACACAGTTTGTTGTTCCCTTTGCCATCCAGCAATATGTTATCTAGTTTGATGTCCCTGTGAGCAATGCCATTGTTATGGCAGTAGTGAACTACACACACCACCTGTGTGAAGATGTGCTGGGCCTGCTTCTCCTGCAGACATTCCACCTTCTCAATATGGCTCACCAGGTCTCCTTGGGCAGCATGTTCCATCACCATATAGGTGTGTTTTCTGGTATTGATGATGTGGAACAGCTTAATGATGCTTGGGTGCTCTAGCACCTTAATGATTTCAATTTCCATCTCATTATTAGGCTCATTGCTGCTTTTTTCAGGATCTTGACAGCTACTTGCACCTCTGTGTGGAGGTGGCAGGCCAGTTTGACCTCAGCAAACTCCCCTTGCCAAGGGTCCTGAGTATTCTGTAATAATCTGTAAGCATCTCCTCTTCAGAGTCACTGGCCTCCAGGTGCAGCTGCATTGTCTCCTCCTCTCCTGCCTTGCTGTTAAGTTTCATGACACTTGCCAGGCCAACACCAGGTGACAAAAGCAGATTAAAAACAATTAAAAGTAGGTCTAGGTGGAAAGTTTATCTCTTTCAATTTCTATGTGAAGAAATAGAGAGATAATATGCATCTTATAATTACCTCCAGAAGAACAGAAAAATAAGAATAAGTGAAACCCTCAAAGAAGTACCTAGAGGAGTCCAAGATGGCTGTGATCAGCTCCCTCCACACATGAGGGGCAGGGGGTCCAAAACCCCGAAACTGGTGAGTAGAGGTGCAGCTGATGTCAGAACACTGACTTTGAGGCATCCTGGGAAAGAGGGACAACCAGTGAGCCTGGGCAATTTGGTTCCAGGTCACCCTTGTACATCTCTGGGGTCTGACAGTGACAAATGTTTGACATCCTGCACATTCCCTGGCACAAGCAGAGGCCACCCTGCTCAGTAAATGAGAAGGCACAGGCCAATAACCCCAGGTCAGGAAGACACCACTGACTCATCTCCTACACTTTCATTTGACCCTGCTAGCCCAAATCTGAGAGCAGAGAATAGGTGAAATCCCTGTGCTACCCGATTAGTCCTGAGAGAGAGTGAGTGTGCCTTAAGAGGGTGCATTTAGAGCCCCAGATACAGGGTCCCTCCAAACTACTAGCCAGACATCAGATCCCTCCCTCTCAAACACCCATTGTGGGAAACAGGAGTCCTCGGGATAGCATTCTTAATATTGACACCTCCATTATGTGGGTCTCCCAGTGGATTCCAGGTGAACAATTTTTAGAGCCAAGATGTTGCAACCCAGATAGAACTGAATGCCTGGAGGACAGTACTACAGGCCTCCTGTGGGCTACTGAGACATTCAGAGCAACTGCACTTGTGCATTGCTTCCATGAACTGTGACAGCACCCCACCTGTGCTTAAGCTCAACCCTTCCAGGCATCTACATGCTCTAGCACCCAGTCTTTTAAGGCACACTTCCATGCTCATTCCTGTGTTTCCACACATGCACCTGGGATCTTCGTCCCTTAGTGACAGCTGAAACACAAACATCCATTCTCAAACTAGTGCACCTTTCTCACCTTCCTGAAGAATACTCCAGACGTCAGAGACAGTTGGACTCAGTCTGCAGTATAGGCTCCTAGAACAAACAGCCAAGGTTACAGATAAGCACATGGCTAGATGAACACATCTATCAAACATCAGGACATCATGGCTTCACCAGCAACCCTCACATCAATGGATATTTTAATTATTTGCAAACACCAGAAAGTGATCTCAAATCTATGCTTATCCGGTTTTTAGAAGCACAGAACGAGGAAATGAATAAAACTCTCAAAGAAAGATGGACAAATATAGCCAAAAAGTAGAGTCACATGTAGAGGCACATACAGAGGCACAGTGAGAGAAAACACACAAAAAACAATAGAGGCCATCATGGACAGACAGAAACCCACATAGAAAGAGATAAACGAAATGGTACAAGATATGAACACAGAATTAAAATCAATAAAGAAATCATAGGTAGAAAACCTCCCGGAGATGGATAACTTAGCGAAGGGATCACAAACCACAGAGGTAAGCATCACCAACACTGTTCAAGATGGGGAGGAGAGAATCTCAGGCACTGAAGACGCAATTGAAGAAATCAATACAATCTATCAAAAATGACATAAAATCAGAATAGGTCCTGACAAAAAACATCCACAGAACATCCACCTAACAGAACCTACTCCAAATTGACCATATAATTGGCACAAAGCAGGCCTCAACAGATACAAGAACATTGAAATTATCCAGTGTATTCTATCAGACCACCATGGCCTAAAACTAGACTTCAACAACAACAGAAATAACAACATCATACATGCACATGGAAACTAAACAGCTCTCTACGCAATGACAGCTGGGTCAGGGAAGAAATAAAAAAGAAATTACACACTCCTTAAAATTCAATGAAAATTAAGGCACAACTTATCCAAACTCATGTGATACATTGAAAGCAGTGCTAAGAGGAAATTTCTTAGCACTAGGTGCCTTCAGAAAAATGTTTGAGACATCTCATACAATCAACCTAAAAGCCCTAGAAGAAAGAGGCAGACACACCCAAGAGGAGGTGAAGATTGGAAATAATAAAACCATGAGCTGAAATATATGAATCAGGAACAAAGAAAACAATTCAAAAAAATCGATGAAACCAAGAGCTGGTTCTGTGAGAATATCAACAAGATAGACAAACCCTTAGCCAAATTAATTAAAAGGCAAAGAAAAACTATCCAAATCAGCAAAATCAGAAACAAAAAGGGGGCATAACAACAGACTCTGAGGAAATCCAAACAATCTTTAGGTCTTACTACAAACGTGTATACTCCACAAAATTTGAAAATCTAGATGAAATGGAAAATTTTCTTGATAGATTTTATTTACCAATATTAAAGCAATATCAGGTAAATAGGTTAAATAGCTCTACACCCCTCAAGAAATAGAAGCAATCATCAAAAGTCTCCTTTCAAAAAAGAGCCCAAAGACAGTTGGTTTCACAGTACAGTTCTACCAGACCTTCAAAGAAGAGCTAACTTGAATAATTTTCAAACTATTCCACAGAATAGAAACAGAAGGAACATTAGCAAACTCATTCAATGAAACCACAGTTACCTTGATAGATAAACCACATAGGACACCACCAAAAAAGACATTTTTCAGACTTATGTCTCTTACAATCATTGATGTAAAGATACTCGCAAAACGAATCCAAGAACACATAAAAGAAATTCCACAATGACAACGTAGCCTTAATCGAAGGCATGCAGGGGTGGTTTGATATATGGAAATCCATCAAACTAATCCACAATATAAACAAAATGAAGGAGAAAAACCACACGATCATTTCCATAGATGCTAAAATAAGCATTTGACAAAATCCAACACCCATTCTTGTTTAAAGTCTTAGAGAGATTAGGGATACAAGGCACATTCCCAAACCTAGTAAAGACAATATACACAAGCCTATAGCCAACATCAAACTAATGCAAACAGAGGGAAATTTAATCAATCCCATTGAAATCAGGGAGGAGGCAAGGCTGACCACTATCTCCGTATCTCTTCAACACAGTACTTGAAGTCATAGCTACAGCAATAAGACAACTAAAGGAGATCAAAGGTACATAAATGAGAAAGGAACAAGTCAAAGTATCACTATTCCCAGATGGTATGACAATATATAGTAGCGACCCTAAAAATTCAACCAGAGAACTTTTTAGGCTGATAAACACCTTCAGCACAGTGTCTGGCTAAAAAATTAACTAAAAAAAAATATATTAGTAGCCCTCAAGTATAGGAAAGTCAAAAGGGCTGAGAAAGAAATTAGGGAAACAAGAACCTTCACAATAGCCACTAATAGCAGAAACTACCTTGATGTGACTCTATCCACACAAGTGAAAGATCTTTTTACAAGTCTCTGGAGAAAGAAACAGAACAAGATATCAGAAGAATTGCTAAAACAAACCTGTACACCAACAGATTGTCTGGAGGTAACTCCATCACTTACTCAAGCTGTACTACAGAACAACAGTAACAAAAGTTCATGGAACTGACAGGGAAACAGGCTGGAGAATCAATGGAATGGATTAGAAGACTCAGATATAAACCCGCACACCTCCAAATACTTGATTTTTGACAAAAAAAAGCCAAAAGCATAACATGTAAAAAAGACACTTATTCAAAACATGGTGCTGGTCTAACTGGATGTCTACATGTAGAAAAATGCATAAAGATGTATATTTATCACCCTGCACAAAAGTAAAGTCTAAGTGGATCAAATACTTCAACATAAAACTAGACACACTAAACCTGTTAGAAGAATAAGTAGGGAAGAGCCCTGAACTTATTGGCACAGGAGACAACTTCCACAACAGAACACCAACAGCACAGGCTCTAAGATCAACAATCAATAAATGGGACCTCACGAAACTGAAAACCTTCTGTGAAGCAAAGGACACTGCTATCAGAAAAAACTGACAGCTTATAGACTGGGAAAGTTTCTTCACCAAACCACCATCTGACAGTGGGCTAATATCCAGAACATATAAAGTACTCAAGAAGATAAACAGCAATACATCAAGTAATCAAATTAACAAATGAGGTATAGAGCTAAACAGGGAATTCTCAACAGAGGAATTTCAATAAAACAAATAACTTCTCAACATCCATAGTCCTCTGTTAAATGCAATCCAAAGAATTCTGAGAGTTCACCTCACACCCATCAGAATGGCTAAGATCAATAACTCAAGTGACAACACATACTAGAGAGATTGTGGAGGAAGGGAACCCTACTCCATTGCTGGTGGAAATGTAAACTTGTACAACTTTGGAAAGCAATCTGATCCTTTCTCAGACAATTAGGAATAGTGCTACCTCAAGATACAGCTATAACTCTCTTAGGCATATATCCAAAAGATGCTCAAGTATACAACAACGTTTGCTCAACTATGTTCATAGCAACTTTATTTTTAATCGCCAGAATCTGGAAATAACCCAGATGCCCCTCAACTGAGTAATGGAACAGAAACTGTGATACATTTAAACAATGGAATACTACTCAGCAATTAAAAAGAAGGAAATCATGAAATTTGCATGCAAATGGTGGGAACAAGAAAAGATCATCCTGAGTGACTTATCCCAGAAGCAGAAAGACATACGTAGTATATAGTCACTCATAAGTGGTTATTAGACATATAATATGGAATAAACATACTGAAGAAGCTAAGCATGGAGGACCCTAGGTAAGATATTCAATACTCACTCAGAAAAGCAAAAAAGATAGACTTCTTAAGAGGAAGTAAACAGGAATAGGAAAAGCGTCCAGCACAGAGGGCCTCTGAAAGACTCTACCCAGCAGGGTTTTGAAGCATATGCTAAGATTCATAGCCAAAGTTTGGGCAGAGTGCAGGCAATCTTATGAAAGAACAGGGAGATAGAAAGACCTGGAGGGGACAAGGAGAGCAACAGAACCAAAAATTCTGGGCTCAAGGTTCTTTTCTGAGACTGATATTCCAACCACTGACCATGCATGGAGTTAACTAGAACCCTAGGACAGATGTAAGTCCATGGCAACTCAGTCTCCAAGTGGGTTCTCTAGTAAAAGGAACATGGGCTGTCTCTGACATGAAGTCAGTGGCTGGCTCGTGATAACCTACCCCTGATTTTTGGAATAGCACAATTAACTATTCAGGGAAACATATTTTTGATAGATTAGTAAAAGCTTTAACAAGAATAGAACGGAAGAAAAATAATTTTAAGAGAAGTAATGAATTAGATTTATTATTAAAAGCATTATAAGAATAGTGAAAAAAAAAAAAAATGGGCTTCTTCTAAGAAAAGATAGCATGAGAAAGTACAGCTGGCTCGAGCATGCCTCCCTATGGAGTCATGTTTCTAAGGAAGATTATGAATCTTTAGCAAGGCATATGGGAGGATGGTTAACAAAGGTGTATTTAGACTTTGATGCAGAGAAAGATTTTGGCAGGTATCTGACTTAACTCCTGACTTTCCTCTTCACTGGTTAGCAATAATGAAACTGCAGTTTGAGGTTTTTTTTTTTTTTTTTTCCATTGTTTGTTTTGATCAAAATGTTCTCAGGCCAAGATTTTTTGTGGCACTGCTTTATGTTTGGCAACATTTTTGAGTTAAAATGTAAACTTTGTATTCTTGGTAAAAATCTAAGTGTTCTGGGAAGTATGCCAACTTTAAGGTGTTTCCCTATGTGATTCCTATAAAATTATTAGCCTGACTTCAGTAAAATCACAGCAGAATAACTCTTCAGTGTGGTCTCTGACTGTCATTTGAATGAAACTGTGCCTTCCTGATATCCAAAAGGTCTAATTCTCCCACGGATGCAGGGAACACAAAGGGACTGGTCCGTGGCACCACCAGAAGTGGAGTAGGGTTCCCCTTCCTCCACAACCTCTCCAGTATGTGTTGTCACTTGAGTTTTTGATCTTAGCCATTCTGATGGATGTGAGGTGAAATTGCAGATTCTTTTTGATTTGCATTTCCCTGATGACTAAAAACACTGTTCATTTCTTTTAAGTGTTTTTTGGCCTTTTGATATTCCTCTATTGAGTATTCTCTGTTTACCTCTGTACCCCATTTTTTTATTGGATAACTTTTTTTTTTATTGGATGACATTTGTTGCTGTTTAACTTCTTGAGGGTATTAGCCCTCTGTCAGATATAAGGTTGGTGAAGATCCCTTCCCACACTGTAGGCATTTGCTTTGTTTGAGAACAGTGTCCTTTGCTGTATAGAAGTTTTTCATTTTCATAAGGTCCCATTTATTGATTGTTTACCTTAGAGCCTGTGTTGTTGGTGTTCTGTTCAGGAAGTTGTCGCCTGTGCCAATGAGTTCAAGGTTTTCTCCCACTTTTTCTTTTAACAGGTTTAGTGTGTCTGGTTTTATTTTGAGGTCTTTGATCCCCTTCTACTTTACTTTTGTGCAGGGTGATAAATATGGATCTATTTGCATTTTTCTACATGTAGACATCCAGTTAGCCCTGCACCATTTGTTGGAGATGCTATCTTTTTCCCATTGTGTGGTTTTAGCCTCTTTGTCAAAAATCAAGTATCTGTAGGTGTGTGAATTTATTTCTGAGTGTTCTATTGGGTTCCTTGATCCACCGTTATGTGTCTTTGCCAATACCTTGCAGTTTTGTTACTGTTGCTTTGTAGTTCAGTTTGAGATCAGGTTTGAATGTACCTCCAGATGATCTTCTGTTGTACAGGATCATTTTGACAATTCTGTTTTTTGTTTGTTTGTTTGTTTTTCTATATAATGTTGGGAATTGTTCTTTCAAGGTCTGCAAAGAAATGTGTTGGTATTTTGATGGGAGTAGCATTGAATCTGTAGATTGCTTCTGGCAGGATGTCAAATTTCATTATATTAATTCTAACATCTATGAGCATAGAATATCTTTCCAACTTCTTCTCTTTTTTTAAATTAAAATTTTATTTTTTATATTAATTACAGTTTATGCAATTTGTATCCTGGGTTTAGCCCATTCTCTCCTCCTTCCCAAGCTCACCCTCCCTCCTACATCTCCTCCTGTGCCCCTCTATATATCCATGAATAGGAGATTTCCTCTTCCTCTTCTTTCTGACACTAGCATATTCAGTCTCATCAGAACTGGTTGCATTGTCCTCCTCTGTGGCCTCAGAAGGCTGCTCCCCCATTAGGGGGAGGTGGTCAAAGAGCTGCCCCTGAGTTCATGTCAGAAAAAGTCCCTGTTCCCCTTACTAGTGAACTTATGTGTATACTGAGATGCCATGGGCTAGATCTGAGCAAGGGTTCTAGGTTATATCCATGAATGGTGCTTGTTTGGAGTATCAGTGTCAGAAGAGACCTCTGTGCCCAGATATTATGGTTCTGTTACTCTCCTTGTGGAGTTCCTGTCCCCTTCACATCTTAATATCTTCTTTCCATCTTTTGATATCTTCTGCAATTTCTTTCTTCAGAGACTTAATTTTTTTTTTTTTTTTTTTGAACATGTCTTTCCTTTGCTTGGATAGAGTCACACCAAGGTACTTTATATTATTTATGGCTATTGTGGAGGGTGTTTTTTCCCTAATTTCTATCTTGTTCCTTTGGCTTTGGCATACAGGAGAATTTTTTTAATTAGTATTGTATCCATCCACTTCACTGAAGGTGTTTATCAGCTGAAGAGTTCTCTTGTTTAATTTTTGTGGTCTCTCCTGTATACTATCATATCATCTGCAAACAGTGATAGTTTGACTTCTTCCTTTCCAATTTGTATCCCTATATCTCTTTCAGTTGTTTTATTGTTCTAGCTACGACTTCAAGTACTATGTTGAAGTGATACAGAGAGCATGAACAGCCTTGCCTTGTGTCTGATTTCAGTGGGATTCATTAAGTGTCTCTCCGTTTTGTTTGATGTTGGCTATAGCCTTGCTGTATATTATCTTTACTATGTTTAGATATGTGCCTTATATCCCTGATCTCACCAAGACTTTAAACATGAATGGGTGTTGGAGTTTGTCAAATGCTTTTTTGGCATCTAAGGAGATGATCCTGTGGTTTTTCTCCTTCAGTTTATTTATATGGTGGATTAGATTGATGGATTTCCATATATTGAATCACCCCTGCATACCTGGGGTGAAGCCTACTTGGGCATGGTGGATGATATCTTTTCTGTATTCATGGGTTTGTTTTTTAAGTATTTTATTGAGTATTTTTGCAACAATGTTCACAAGAGAGAGACCTCTAAAGTTCTCTTGTTTTGTTGGGTCGTTGTGTGGTTTAGGTAGAAGGTGACTATGATTTCATAGTATGAGTTTGGTAATTATCCTTTTGTTTCTATTCTATGGAATAGTTTGAAGAGAATGGAATTATCTCTTCCTGGAAGGTGTGGTCAAATTCTGTGATGAAATCACCTGGCCCAAGGCTTTTTATGAAAGGGAGACTTGTTTTTTAAACTTTTATTAATTACACTTTATTCACTTTGTATGCCCCCATAAGCCTCTACCTCCTCCCCTCCTGATCCCACCCTCCCTCACACTTCTTCACGAATGTCCATCCCCTGGTCCACTGTTAGGGGAGGTCCTCTTCTCCTTCCTTCTGATTTAGTCTATCAGATCACATCAGGAGGGGCTGCATTGTCATCTTCTGTGGCCTGGTAAGGCTGCTACCTCTTCAGGGGGAGGTGATCAAAGAGCAAGCCAATTAGATTATGTCAGAGACAGTCTCTCTTCCCATTACTATGTAACCCACTTGGATACCAAACTGCCTTAGGCCACATCTGTGCAGGGATTCTAGGTTATCTCCATGCATAGTACTTGGTTGGAGTATGAGTCTCTGGGAAGACCCCTGTGTTCAAATTTTCTGGTTCTGTTGCTCTCCTTGTAGAGTTTCTCTACATATCTGAAAGGGAGACTTTTGATGACTGCTTCTATTTCTTTGGGGAAATATTCAATGTATTTTCCCGATCTTTATTTAATATTGGTAAATGAAAATCTATCACGAAAATCATCCATTTCATTTTGACTTTCAATTTTTGTAGAGTATAGGCTTTTGTAGTAAGACCCAATGATTGTTTGGATTTCATCAGTGTCTGTTGTTATGTCCCCCTTTTTCTTTCTGATTTTGCTGATTTGGATAGTTTCTCTCTGCCTTTTAGTTAGACTGGTTAAGGGTTTGTCTATGTTGTTGATTTTCTCAAAGAACCAGCTCTTGGTTTCATTGATTTTTTTTTAAATTGTTTTGTTTCTAATTCATTGATTTCAGCCCTGAGCTGGAATATTGCTAGCTGTCTTCTCCTCTTGGGTATGTATGTTTCTTTTTTTTTTTTTTTTTTTTTCCTAGAGCTTTCAGGTGAGTCATTAATTTGCTTGTATGAGATGTTCCAAATTTTTTCTTAAAGGCACTTAGGGCTATGAATTTTCCTCGTATCACTGCTTTCTTTGCATCCCATCAGTTTGGGTATGTAGTGCCTTCATTTTCATTGAATTCTAGGAAGGGTAATTTTTATTAACTCTGTATCCCAGCTGTGTCCAGATCCCTCATTCCCTCCCAGTCTCTCCCTCCCTCCCTCATCTCCACAGTGCCCCTTTCCAAGTCCACTGATAGGGGGGACCTCCTCCCTATTCATCTGATCCTGTTTTATCAGGTATCTTCAGGACTGGCTGCAAAGCCCTCCTCTGTGGCCTAACAGGACTGCTCCTCCCTTTGCGGGTGGGGAGACCAAAGAGCCAGTTCTTGAATTCCTGTTAGAAATAGTCCTTGTTCCTCTCACTTTGGGAAACCATTTGGTTACTGAGCTACCACAGGCTACATCTGAGTGGATGTTCTAGGTTATAGCCTTACATGGTCCTTGGTTGAATGTGAGTCTCAGAAAAGACCCTGTGCCCAGATATATTTGGTCCTTGTGGAGCTCCTATCCTTTCCCCATCAGACTAACTCCCCTTCTTTCTTATGATTCCCTGTACTCTGCCAAAGGTTTGGTCATGAGTCTTTGCTTTGAAAACACTGCTAGTTAGAGTCTTTCAGATGCGCTCAGTAGACTCCTGTCATACGTTCAATGCACATCCCATCTGTTTTTCTAAAGGAGGATTGATCATCTTATCCAATGTCTGCTCAATTGATTATCTTTTTTAGGTGTATAGATTTCATTATGTTTGTCATATCTTATAGGTCTATATAATTGAGTATATCCCATGTTTGTCTTTCTCCTTCTGGGATATTTCACTCAGAATGATCTTTTCTAGATCCCACCATTTGCCTGCAAATTTCATGATTTCTTCCTTTTTGATTGCTGAGTAGTATTCCATTGTTTAAAAATACCACAATTTCTGTACCCATTCCTCTGTTGATGGACATATGGGTTGTTTCCAGGTTCTGGCTATGACATATAAAGCTCCTATAAACATGGTTGAGCAAGTATCCCTTTTGTGTACTTGAAAGAACTTTGGGTATATACCTAGCAGTGGTATAGCTGGGTCTTGAGGAAGCACTATTCCTAATTGTCTTAGGAAGGGCCAGATAGGTTTCCAGAGTGGTTGTACTGGTTTACATTCCCACCAGCAGTGGACAAGGGTTCCCCTTTCTCCATAACCTCTCCAGCATGTGTTGTTGCTTGAGTTTTTCATCTTGGCCATTCTGATGGGTGTAAGGTGATATCTCAGGGTTGTTTTGATTTGCATTTCCCTGATGGCTAATGAGAATGAGCATTTCTTTAAGTGTTTCTCTGACATTCGATATTCCTCTGTTGAGAATTCTCTGTTTAGCTCTGTTCCCCATTTTTTAATTGGATTACTTGGTTTGCTGCTTTTCAGCTTCTTTAGTTCTTTGTATATACTGGATATTAGTTCTCTGTCAGATAAAGGGTTAGTGAAGATTCTTTCCCAATCTGTAGGCTGTCGTTTTGTTTTGATGATGGTGTCCTTTGCTTTACAGAAACTTTTCAGTTTCATGAGGTCCCATTTATTGATTGTTGCACTTAGAGCTTGTGCTGTTGGTGTTCTGTTCATGAAGTTGTCTCCTGTGCCAATGAGTTCTAGGCTGTTCCCCACTTTTTTTTCCAATTGATTTAGGGTATCTGGGTAATGTTGAAGTCCTTGATCCACTTTGACTTTAGTTTTCTGCAGGGTGATAAATATTGATCTATTTTCATTTTTCTGCATGTAGACTATCCAAATCAAAAAAATCCAAAAGGAAAAGGGGGGCATAACTACAGACACTGAAGAAATCCAAACAATAATTAGGTCTTACTTCTAAAGTCTATATGCCACAAAATTTGACAATCTAAATGAAATGGAGAATTTTCTTGACCGATTGTACATGCCAAAGCTGAATCAAGACCAGGTGAAACAATTAAATAGTCCTATATACCCTAAAGAAAGAGAAGCTGTCATCAAAATCTACCATGCAAAAAAAGCCCAGGGCCAGATGACTTCAGAGCCAAATTCTACCACACCTTCAAAGTTGAGCTAATACCAATACTCTTCAAACTATTCCACAAAATAGAAATAGAAGGAACACTACCAATCTCATTCTATGAAGCCACAGTCACCTTGGTACCTAAACCTCAAAAAGACCAAACAAAGAAAGAGAATTTCAGGCCAATCTCCTTCATGAACATTGATGCAAAAATACTCAACAAAATACTTGCAAACTGAATCCAAGAACACATCAAAGACATCATCCACTAAAACCAATTAGGCTTCATCCCAGGCATGCAGGAGTGGTCCAATATATGGAAATCCATCAATGTGATCCACCACATAAACCAACTGAAGGAGAAAAACCACATTATTATATCCTTAGATGCTGAAAAGGCATTTGACAAATCCAACATCCATTCATGTCTAAAGTCTTGGAGAGATCAGGGATACAAGGCACATACCTGAACATAGTAAAGGCAACATACAGGAAGCCTATAGCCAACATCAAACTCAATGGAGAGAAACTTAAATCATTCCCACTGAAATCAGGGACAAGGCAAGGCTGTCCACTCTCTCCATATCTCTTCAACATTGTTCTTGAAGTCCCAGCCAGAGCAATAAGACAATTAAAAGAGATCAAGGGGATACAAATTGGAAAGGAAAAAGTGAAAGTATCACTGTTTGCAGATGATATGATAGAATACCTGAGTGACCCCAAAACTCTACCAGGGAACTCCTACAGCTGATTAACACCTTCAGCAAAATGGCTGGATACAAAATTAACTCAAAAATATCAGTAGCCTTCCTGTATACAGAGGACAATTTTGCCGAGAAACAAATTAGGTTAAAAACACCCTTCACAGTAGCCACAAAAGACATAAAGTACCTTGGTGTGAACTTAAACAAGCAAGTCAAAGACTTTTTGGGTTAGAAAAGAACTAAAGAAAGAAATTAAACACTTCTAATTATTTCTCTGAAGAAAGAATTAGAAGAAGATATCAGAAGATGGAAAGATCTCCTATACTGATGGCTTCGCAGGATTAATATAGTAAAATTGGCCATCTTACCTAAAGCATTCTACAGATTCAATGCAATTCCCATCAAGTTACCAACACAATCCTTTACACAACTTGAAAAAAAAAATTCTCACCTTCATATGGAACAATAAGAAACCCAGAATTGTTAAAACAATTCTCTATAGTAAAAGATCTTCAGGAGGTATCTCCATCCCTGATCTCAAGCTGTACTATAGAGCAACAATACTAAAAACTGCATGTTACTGGCATACAAACAGAATGGCAGATCAATGGAATCAAATAGAAGACGCTCACATAAATCAAACCCTTATGGACACCTGATTTATTACAAAGATGCCAAATACAGTCAATGGTAAGAAGACAGCATCTTCAACAAATGGTGCTGGTCTAACTGGAAATCTACATGCAAAAAAATGCAAATAGATCCATATTTATCACCCTGCACAAAAGTAAAGTCCAAGTGGATCAAAGACCTCCACATAAAACCAGACACACTAAACTGCTAAGAAGAAAAAGTGGAGAATACCTTTGAACTCATTGGCACAGGAAAAAACTTCCTGAACAAAACACCAACAGCACAGGCTCTAAGAGCAACAATCAATAAATGGGACCTCATGAAACTGAAAAGCTTCTGTAAAGCAAAGGACATTGTCCTCAGAACAAAATGACAGCCTACAGATTGGGAAAAGATCTTCACCAACCCTGTATCTGACAGAAAACTAATATCCAGTATGTATAAAGAACTAAAGAAGTTAAACAGCAAAAAACCAAGTAATCCAATTTAAAAATGGGGTACAGAGCTAAACAGAGAATTCTCTGAAAAGGAATAAGAAATGTCAAAGCAACATTTAAAGAAATGCTCAATGTCATTAGCCATCAGCGAAATGCAAATCAAAATGATGCTAAGATTTCACCTTACACCCATCAGAATGGCTAAGATCAAAAACTCAAGAGACAACACATGCTGGAGAGGTTGTGGAGAAAGGGGAACCCTCCTCCACTGCTGGTGCAATGGAAACTTGTACAACCACTCTGGAAAGCAATCTGGTGCTTTCTCAGACAGCTAGGAATAGTGCTTCCTCATGATCCAGCTCTACCACACCTAGGCATATGCCTCGCTGGGTGCCTGTGCCCGTTGATGCCCCTCATGCTTTGACTCTCTTTAGACAGAAAAGGGATCTTGGAACTACAGCCACCATTTTTTCTGCCATCTCATTGGCAGCTGTTGGAGCTACCACCAGGGCATTAGCCATGAGTCATACTGGGCAGACTGCTCAAACCCTGAATAATCATTTAGCCAATGTAGCTCATGCCTTAGTTGTACAAAAAGGAATTAATGCTCAACTAAAAGGAAGCTTGATGGTGTTCAATCAGAAGATTGACCTCGTGCAGGAGCAAATTGATACCCAATGGGCAAATCGCTCAACCTGGCTGTCAATGAAAATATGCTGGACTTTGAGTCACTAGCATATAACATGAGAATTTTTCCTGGGCTGCAAATCTGTCTAAACATTTGTCGAGCTATATTTTAGGTAATTGGACTGGAGAATTCTATACTACGATGGAGCAGCTGAGAGTGGCCATTGTCACAGTAAATTCTACCAGAGTGGACACAGGACTAGCCACAGGATTATCATCATGGATTGCTGCAGCCATGAATCATCTGAAGGAATGGGCGGGCATGGGAGCGTTAGCAGGCCTTCTGGTGTTGGTCTCCTTGGTTTGCCTGTGGTGTATATGCAAGATTAGAGTCTCACAACAGCGTAATGCAGCCATGATCATTCAGGCCTTTACAGCCATTGAAGCAGGACACAGTCTCCCCAAGCATGGTTGGCTACCATAAAAAGCTAAAAGGTTATGCTCAGGATGCGAGGCTAAGCACTGCACTCAGGGTCAGCCTCTTTGAACCCAGAGAAGAGCATGTCTGATTGCATGTGGGTTGATGCCCCAGGTCCCGACTCTGAGAAAAAGGTATCAGTTGGGTCTGATGCTCTTTGGGTGGATGACACCTAAATGAACATCAGTACAAAGTCCCAATTTATTTCTAATATCAGAGATCAGACCTCTACTCTTGCATGATGAGTCTAAAACAAAAAGGGGGAACTGTAGAGAGCTGCGGAATGCTATGCCTTAAAGATGGAGCTGGTTTCTGCCTTCCACCTTCCCAATGGTGAGTGCTCTCTGTCACGAACAATTCCACATTTGGCTAAGGCTGAGGATCTGGCTTGCTTCCATGTATGTGGACCTATCTGCATTGCCCATGTGGCACACTGGGGTTGGCTACCCAGAGGCTATTTAAGCTGTGGGCTGGCTTTCCCCAGGGTCAGATGATTGTTCAAGGTTCCTGAATAAACTGCATTGAAAAAAAAAAAAAAAAGATTCTCAAGTACACAATAAGGGCATTTGCACAACCATGTTTGTAGTAGCCTTATTTTATTAGCCAGAAGCTGGAAACAGCCCAGATGCCCCTCAGTGGAGGAATAGATGCACAAATTGTGGTATATCTACACAATGGAATTTTACTCAACAATAAAAAACAAGGAAATCATGAAATTTGCTGGTAAATGGTGGGATCTGGAAAAGATCATCCTGAGTGAGGTATCCCAGAAGCAGAAATATACACACAGTATATTCTTACTCATATAGACATATAATATAGGAAAAAGCTACTAAAATCTGTACACCTGAAGAAACTAATTAAGAGGGATGACTCTTGCTAAAATGCTCAATTCTTATCCAGAAAGGCAAAGAGGCTGGGCACCAGAAGAAGTAGAAAAGAGGGAACAAGTCAGGAGGATACAGAGGACCTCTGAAAAGCTCTGCCCTGCAGAATATCAATGTAGATGCTGAGACTTATGGGCAGCATTTGGGCAGAGTGCAGGGAATCTTAGAAAAAAGTGGGAAACAGTAAGATCTGGAGAGAACAGGAACTCCACAAGGAGAGCAACAGAACCAAAATATCTGAGAACAGGGGACTTTCCCGAGAATGCTATTCCAACAAAGGACTATGCATGGAGATAACCTAAGACACCTGAACATTTGTAGCCCATGACAGTTCAGTATCCAAGTGGATTCCATTGTAATAGGAACAAGGACTGTATCTGACATGAACTTATTGGACTGCTCTTTCATTATCTCCCCCTGATGGGGGAGCAGCATTTGCAGGCCACAGAAGAAGACAACGCAGCCACTCCTGAAGAGATGTAATTGACTAGGATCAGAAGGAAGGAAAAGAAGTCCTCTTCTATCAGTGGACTTGAGGAGGGTCTTGCAGAGGGTGGAGGAATGGAGGAATTGGGATGGGAGGAGGGAGGTAACCAGGTGGAGATACAAAGTGAATAAAATGTAATTAATAAAGAAAAAAAAGGAAAAAAAAGAAATAAAATTGGAACATATCATGCAAACAAATTAACTACTCACATGAAAGCACTAGAAGAAGAAAAAGAAAAAAAAAAAAAAAAAAAAAAAAAAACAGACATACCCAAGAGGAGTAGACAGCTAGCAAAATTCCAGCTCAGGGCTGAAATCAATAAATTAGAAACAAAACAATTCAATAAAAGAAATCAATGAAACCAAGAGTTGGTTCTTTGAGAAAATAAAAAACATAGACAAACCCTTAGCCAAACTAACTAAAAGGCAGAGAGAAATTATGCAAATCAGCAAAATCAGAAAGAAAAAGGGGGACATAACAACAGACACTAATGAAATCCAAACAATCATTAGGTCTTATACTCAAAATAGACAAAAGCCTATGCTCCCCAAGATTTGAAAATCAAAATGAAATGGATGATTTTCTTGATAGATTTCATTTACCAATATTAAATCAAGATCAGGTAAATAGATTGCATATTTCCCCAAAGAAGTAGAAGCAGTCATCAAAAGTCTCCCTTTCAGATCTGGAGAGAACAGAAACTCTACAAGGAGAGCAACAGAACCAGAAAATTTGAACACAGGGGTCTTCCCAGAGACTCATACTCCAACCAAGTACCATGCATGGAGATAACCTAGAACGCCTGCACAGATGTAGCCAATGGCAGTTTAGTGTCCAAGTGGGTTACATAGTATTGGGAACAGGGACTGCCTCTGACATAATCTGATTGGCTTGCTCTTTGATCACCTCCCCCTGAAGGTGAGCAGCCATACCAGGCCACAGAAGATGACAATGCAGCCCCTCCTGATGAGATCTGATAGACTAAGATCAGAAGGAGAGGAGAGGAGGACTATCAGTAGACTTGGGGAGGGGCATGCCTGAAGAACCGGGAGGGTGCATGAGATCAGGAGAGGAGGAGGGAGGGTCTTATTAGGGGATATAAAGTGAATAAAGTGCAATTAATCAAAGTTTAAAAAAGTCTCCCTTTCAGAAAAAGCCCTAGACCAGGTGGTTTCATAAGAGAATTTGACCACACCTTCCTGAAAGAGATAATTCCATTCTCTTCAAACTATTCCACAGAATAGAAACAGGATTATTACCAAACTCATACTATGAAGTCATAGTCATCTTGCTACCTAAACCACACAAAAACCCAACAAAACAAGAGAACATCAGAGGTTTCTGTCTTGTGAACATTGATGCAAAAATACTCAATAAATTACTTGAAAAACAAATCAAAGAACACAGAAAATATAACATCCACCATGCCCAAGTAGGCTTCATCCCAGGTAAGCAGGGGTGGTTCAATATATGGAAATCCATCAATCTAGCCACCATATAAACAAACTGAAGGAGAAAAACCACATGATCATCTCTATAGATGTCGAAAAAGCATTTGACAAACTCTAACACCCATTCATGTTTAAACTCTTGGAGAAATCAGGGATACAAGGCACATACATAAACTTAGTAAAGATAATATACATCAAGGCTATAGGCAACATCATACTAAATTGAGAGAAACTAAATCAATCGCACTGAAATCAAAGACAAGGCAAGGCTGCCCACACTCTCTGTATCTCTTCAATATAGTATGTGTTGTCCTAGCTAGAGCAAGAAAACAACTGAAAGAGATATAGGGGATACAAATTGGAAAGGAAGAAGTCAAAGTATCATCGTTTGCAAATGATATGATAGTATACATGAGCGACCACAAAAATTTAAACAGAGAATTCCTTCAGCTGATACACACCTTCAGTTAAGTGAATGGATGCAATATTAATTTAAAAAAAAAAAGTACTCCTGTATGCCAAAGGCAAAAGGGACAAGATAGAAATTAGGGAAACAACACCCTTCACAATAGCCACAAATAATATAAAGTACCTTGGTGTGACTCTGTCCAAGCAAAAGAAAGACCTGTTCAAAAAAAAAAAAAAAAATTCAAGTCTCTGAAGAAACAAATTGAAGAAGATATCAGAAGATGGAAGGAGTATATTAAGATGTGGAGAAGACAGGAGTTCCACAAGGAGAGTAACAGAACCATAATATCTGGGCACAGGGGTCTTTTCTGAGACTGATACTCCAAACAAGGACCATTCATGGATATAACCTAGAACCCTTGCTCAGATCTAGCCCATGGCATCTCAGTATACACATGGGTTGTGGGTTCACTAGTAAGGGAAACAGGGAGTGTGTCCTACATGAACTCAGTGGCAGCTCTTTGACCACCTCTACCTAATGGGGGAGCAGCCTTCTTAGTCCACAGAGGAGGACAATGCAGCCAGTTCTGATGAGACTGAATATGCTAGGGTCAGAAAGAAGGGGAAGAGGAACTCCCCTCTTTGTGGATATAGAGAGGGGCACAGGAGGAGTTGAAGGAGGGAGGGTGGGCTTGTGGGAGAGAGGAGAGAAGGGGCTAAAGCTAGGCTACAAATTGAATATACTGTAATTAATATAAAAAATAAAATTTTAATTTAAAAAAGCGAAGTTGAAAAGATCTCCGATGCTCATGGATAGTTAGGATTAATATAATGAAATTGGACATCCTGCCAGAAGCAATCTACAGATTCAATGCAACTCCCATCAAAATACCAACAAATTTCTTTACAGGCTTTGAAAGAACAATTCCCAATATAGAAAAACAAAACAAACAAACAAATGAACAAAAACAGAATTGTCAAAATGATCCTGTACAACAGAAGATCATCTGGAGGTGCATCCAAACCTGATGCAAGATATCAAACTGAACTACAGAGCAACAGTAACAAAACTGCAAGGTATTGGCAAAGAAACAGAACTGTGAATCAAAGGAACCCAATAGAAATAAATCCACACTCCCACGAATACTTGATTTTTGACAAGGAGGCCAAAACCACATAAAAAAAAAAAAAAAAAAAAAATAGCATCTTCAACAAATGGTACAGAACTAACTGGATGTCTACATGCAGAAAAATGCAAATAGATCCATATTTATCACCCTGCACAAAAGTAAAGTTCAAGGGGATCAAAGACCTCCACATAAAACCAGACACACTAAACCTGTTAAAAGAAAAAGTGGGAGAAAACCTTGAACTCATTGGCACAGGAGACAACTTCCTGAACAGAACACCAACACCACAGGCTCTATGGTCAACAATCAATTAATGGGACCTCATGAAACTGAAAAGCAAAGGACACTGTTGTCAAAACAAAACAAATGCCTACAGTGTGGGAAGGGATCTTCACCAACCCTATATCTGACAGAGGGCTAATACCCTCAAGAAGTTAAAAAGCAACAGATCAAGTCATCCAATAAAAAATGGGGTACAGAGGTAAACAGAGAATACTCAATAGAGGAATAACAAAAGGCCAAAAAACACTTAAAAGAAATGAACAATGTCCTTAGTCATCAGGGAAATGCAAATCAAAAGGTCTCAGAGATTTCACCTCACACCCATCAGAATGACTAAGATCAAAAAGTCAAGTGACTCTTTCCGGTCCAGAATACTTGTGTTGTGTTGTGTCCATGTTTCCAGACATTTGATCTGAATTCATGTTCTGGCAATGACAGCTTCAATTTGTAAATGTTCATTTTTGATTCTCAAAAACAAAAAATAGTAATAGTAAATTCTGTGAACTAGCCTTTAGGCTGTGAGCCAAAGAATGAAGCTAGGAAGAGTTGCCTCTGGTTAAAGTGAAAGAAAAATGATGTGGTAAGTGTGAGACTTGAGAATCACTGGGCACTTTTCTGTCCAGCAGAAAACCACCACAGACCTAAGACGATTCATAATAAAGGAGCAATTGCAGACTGTAGACGCACAGAATGTGCTTGCTTTGGATACTCCTGAACACCAGGAGAGAACTATCAGGTATTGCAAAAGCTATTGATCCCTTCCATAATTGCTTGCGGGGCTGGAATTTCACAATCAAAACCTATCAAGCTGCATTATGATGAAGGCTGCTGAAATACACAGACTGAGAGGGACAACTTGGTTGGATGATTACAAGAGTGCGGGGCTGTCATTTCTGAACTGAGCATTGACAGAAAGTGGAGAAATATTGCAATGCACATACATTAGGCAATTATCCCAACATTGAGTTGGGTTACATGTCAGGCAATTGTTCAGTTTTAAAGGATACACTTGTGATCAAGACAAATCATAGACCTAAGGTCCAGGAAGGCCACACACAGAGAGAAAAATATTATTATTTTGCAAAAGCTGAACTGATTTTAGGCAAAAAGAGAAACTTGCAGTTTATGAGAAAGAGACATCAAATTACAGTGCCACGAATAAACAGTATGGGATGTCAAGTAACGGAGCCAAGCTTTGGATTAAAATTTCTTTTGCATTGTTCATGTGACACTCTCTAATTAATTGCACGTATTTCTCATTAATAATGTAACATTTAAACATTTGAACAATCCCCCCCCCCAACCAAAAAAAAAAAGTGACAACACATACTGGAGAAGTTGTAGAGGAAGGGTAACCCTAATCCGCTTCTGGTGGGAATGTAAACTTGTACAACCATTCTGGAAATCAATCTGGTGCTTTTTCATACAATTAGGAATAATGCTTCCTCAAGATCCAGCTATCCCACTCCTAGACATATATCCAAAAGATGCTCAAGTACACAATAAGGACATTTGCTCAACCATGTTTGTAATAGTTTTATTTGTAATAACCAGAAGCTGCAAACAACACAGATGCCCCTCAGTTGAGGAATGGATACAGAAATTGTTGCACGTCTAAACAATGGAATATTACTCAGCAATAAAAAAAAAAAAAAAAAAACAAGGAAATCATGAAATTTGCAAGTAAATGGTGGGAACAGGAAAAGATCATCCTGAGTGAGGTATTTCAGAAGCAGAAAGACACACAGGGTATATACACACTCATAAGTGGATATTAGACATATAATATAGGATAAATATATCAAAATCTGTACACCTAAGGAAGCTAATCAGGAAGGAGGACTCTGGATAAGATGCTCAATCCCCAGTCAGATAGGCAAAGAGGATGGACATCAATGGAGGGAGAAACAGGGAACATGACAGGAGCCTACCACAGAGGGCCTTTGAAAGATTCTACCCTGCAGGGTATTGAGGCAAATGCTGAGACTCATAGCCAAACATTGGGCAGAGTGCAGGGAATCTTGTGAAAGAAGTGGGAGACAGTAAGACCTGGAGAGGACAGGAGCTCCACCATGACAGCAATGGATCTAAAAAGTCTGAGCACAGGGGTCTGCTCTGAAACTGACACTCCAGCCAAGGGCCACTCATGGAGATGGCCTGGAACCCCTGCACGAAGGTAGCCTATGGCAGTTCAGTGTCCAAGTGGTCTCCATAGTAATGGGGACAGGGACTGTCTCTGACAGGATCTGATTGGCCTGAGGTGGGGGGCAGACTTTTCCGGTCACAGAAGAAGACAATGGAGCCACTCCTCATGAGACCTGATAGACTAGTATCAGAGGGAAGGGGAGGAGGACATCCCTTATCAGTGGACTGGGAGAGGAACAGGGGTGGGGAAGAGAAAGGGTGGAATTGTGAGGAGAGGTCCACTTGCCTCTGCTTCCTGGATGCAGGAAGGCTTTTGCCATCACTGCCTGCTTTGGTGGTAGATATTTTTTTTTTTTTTTTTTTTATTAATTACACTATAATCACTTTGTATCCACCCATAAGCCCCTCTCTCCTCCCCTTCCAATCCCACTCTCCCTCCCACTTCTTCATGAATGCCACTCCCAAAGTCCACTGATAGGGGAGGTCCTCCTCTCCTTCCTTCTGATCTTAGTCTATCAGATCTCATCATGAGCTTCTGCATTGTCATCTTCTGTGGCCTGGTAAGGCTGCTCCCCTCTCAGGAGGAGGTGATCAAAGAGCAAGCCAATCAGATTATGTCAGAGGCAGTCCTTCGTCCCATTACTATGTAACTCACTCGGGCATTAATCTGCCATCGGCTACATCTGTGTAGGGGTTCTAGGTTATCTCCATGCATGGTACTTGGTTGTAGTATGAGTCTCTGGGAAGATCCCTGTGTTCAAATTTCTGGTTCTGTTGCTCTCCTTGTGGAGTTCCTGTCCTCTCCAGATCTTACTAGTTCCCATTTCTTACATAAGATTCATTGCACACTGCCAAACAGCTGTCCATAAGTCTCAGCATCTGCTTTGATTGTCTGCAGGGTAGAGCCTTTCAGAGTCCCTCCCTGGCAGGTTTCTAGCTTGTTTCCTGTTTTCTTCTTCTGATGTCCTTCCTCTTTGCCTTTCGGGATGGGGACTGAGCATTTTAGACAGGGTCTTTTCTCTTGATTAGTTTCTTTAGATGGAAACAGCCCAGATGCCCCTCAATTGAAGAATGGATGCAGAAAGAAAGGTACATCTACACAATGATGGTGGATTCATAAGAGTCCCTTGATTTTTATTACAAACTATTAGTTGTTTGAATGCAGAAAGAACTATTAGTTCTTTAGAGCCTCTTGATGCACCATTGAGGGGTGATAAAGTGTCAAGCGTGAACAGGTGTTGACTGATGCCACAGGATGAACTAGAAACAGAGAATGAGCACTATATCTGACCTTCTGGAAACAAGGATGTTTTCACAAGTGAAAGGGAACTCAGCAATGAAAAGGATAGGAGATGTAATCTTCCTAGAAATTTCCTGGAAAAATTCACAGAGCAAGCGAAGTCTCCTCTAACTCCAAGTTCACAGTAGCCCAGACCCTGCAGTCCAGCTGAGAGGCAATTCACTACAGAGCAGACAACAGTCACATGACTTCAACCTGACCAATGAGGGTTTCCTGGTTGGCTAATATCTCATTGGTTCAGCTCTGAACACATGACCAATCATGGTCCAGATCAGCATGCACAGCTCGAGGAGGGTGGTTAAGAGACAGTTGGTGCCCACCTTGTGATGTTGAAGGCAGCTAAGTCTTCACTTCAAGGACACCAATGGCAGAAACATTGTTCACAGGCAGTGCATGACGCCAAGAGTTTGGGAAAGAAAGGAGTTCCTGATCTACTCAAACAACACCAGGTACAGCCTCGTTGGCTGCTCTCTTCTTTCATCACTACATTGCTTTCATGACACCCACAATGGGCTCTTCATTTGTCTGAAACACTTTGGGTTGGTGATCAGGCCTTTGTCCCTTGTTCCTACTGGCCCGATAATGGGGAGCCCCAAGTCTGGATAATGAACCTCCTAGGACTGTGGTGGCCGAGGCTCTTAGGCCACTGATGAGGGCTGTATGAGACATTGATCGATTGACAGGTTTATCACAATTTCATCATGAGATATTTATCTCTGTATTCTTTTAGCAGAATAGTAGTTGTAGGCTTTTGCACTGGCCTATCAGCTATCTACTGTCAGTGTCTTGGTCACTTTAGAAGTGTCAGCTATGGCTTGCATGTCCTGGACTAGGCCTTAAATGTCCTGGACTAGGCCTTAAATACCAATCATATGCAGGCAGGTTACTTAAGAACCAACGTCTACAGCCAGGTGACTGGATGATTATCTTTCTCCTCCAGTACAATGCAGAGTACATTCCTGTACCACTAATGTTAGTCAGTAGGGGTGAAGCTTCAAGTTAGGCACTGGCTCAACTTCTCCATGTTGGCTGACATTCAGAAGCACTGTCTTCAGCCAGAGGGCATAAATATCCATATTGTTGCAGAATAGCCAATAGTCTGGGAAATATATGTGAGATTTGGGGTTTTTCTTGGGACTCTTTTGGGCAACTACCCAACAAAATGTAACCCAGTAAAGACACTGAACCAGAGCTTTTCCCCTTGAGTTTCTTTTTCAGTGAATATTTGTTTTTCATTATTGATTCACTTTGGTATTTAGATGTTCTCTGTTCTGTTTTGTTAAGTTACACAAGTTTGGCAATTTGCCTGTATGGTTCAGTTCTTCCCAGCATAGGTTTTTTTTTTTTTTTTTTTTTTTTTTTTTTTTAAAAAAAAAAAAAAAAAACAAAACAAAAAAACACTAATCATTTTTGCTGTGATTTCAACTACATTTGGCTATACATGTGTTCTGTGTCTCCTATTTGATTACTTTTGAGATGGCTTTGTCAGTTTGTTCTTCCTTTTCGGGAATCTAGGATTTTCTTTCTTTCCAATTTCCTTTGTTGTCCATGTGCTTAGGTTCAGTTTTCATCTTTAGTAAGTTTTCTAGGTACTTCTGTTTTGGCTTTTATTTATTTACCTTTTCTTTATTACAATTTATTAATTTACTATCCCAGCTGTAGCCCCTTCTCTATTTCCCTCCTAATCCCACCCTTCCTCCCTTGACCCTCTCCAAGTCCACTGAGAGGGGAGGTCCTCCTCCCCATCCCTCTTACCCTAGCCTGTCAGTTCACATCAGGACTGGCTGCATTGTCTGCCTCTGTGGCCTGGTAAGGCTACGTGCCTCAGGGGTAGGTTATCATGAGCCAGCACTGACTTCATGTCAGAGACAGCCCATGTTCCTTTTACTAGAGAACCCATTTGGGCACTGAGTTGCAATGGACTTATATCTGTGCTGGGATTCTAGGTTAACTCCATGCATAGTTGGTGGTTCGAGTATTGGTCTCAGAAAAGAACCTTGGGCCCAGAATTTTTGGTTCTGTTGCTCTCCTTGTCCCCTCCAGGTCTTTCTATCTCCCTGTTCTTTCATAAGATTCCCTGCACTCTGCCCAAACTTTGGCTATGAATCTCAGCATATGCTTCAAAACCCTGTTGGATAGAGTCTTTCAGAGGCCCTCTGTGGTGGACCCTTTCCTGTTCCTATATACCTCCTCTTAAGAAGTCTATCTTTTTTGCTTTTCTGAGGAAGTATTGAAAATCTTACCCAGGGTCCTCCATGCTTCGCTTCTTTAGTATGTTTATTCTATATTATATGTCTAATAACCACTTATGAGTGACTATATACCATTTGTGTCTTTCTGCTTCTGGGATAAGTCACTCAGGATGATCTTTTCTTGTTCCCACCATTTGCATGCAAATTTCATGATTTCCTTCTTTTTAATTGCTGAGTAGTATTCCATTGTTTAAATGTATCACAGTTTCTGTTCCATTACTCAGTTAAAGGACATCAGGGTTATTTCCAGATTCTGGCGATTAAAAATAAAGTTGCTATGAACATAGTTGAGCAAATATTTTTGTATACTTGAGCATCTTCTTGATATATGCCTAAGAGTGTTATAGCTGTATTTTGAGGTAGCACTATTCCTGATTGTTTGAGAAAGGACCAGATTGCTTTCCAAAGTTGTTGTACAAGTTTACATTCCCACCAGCAATGGAGTAGGGTTCCCCTTCCTCCATAACCTCTCTAGCACAAGTTGTCACTTGAGTTTTGGATCTTAGCCATTCTGATGGGTGTGAGCTGAAATCTAAGAGTTGTTTTCATTCTATTTAACTGAGGAGTATGGATGTTGAGAAGTTCTTTAAGTGTTTTATTGAAATTCCTCTGTTGAGATTTCCCTGTTTATCTCTGAACCTCATTTGTTAATTTGATTACTTGATGTGTTGCTGTTGATCTTCTTGATTTCTTTATATGTTCTGGATATTAGCCCACTGTCAGATGGTGGTTTGGTGAAGAAACTTTCCCAGTCTATAGGCTGTCATTTTTTCCTGATGGCAGTCTCCTTTGCTTCACAGAAGCTTTTCAGTTTCATGAGGTCCCATTTATTGATTGTTGATCTTAGAGCCTGTGCTGTTGGTGTTCTGTTCTGGAAGTTGTCTCCTGTGCCAATAAGTTCAGGGCTCTTCCCTACTTATTCTTCTAACAGGTTTAGTGTGTCTAGTTTTATGTTGAAGTATTTGATCCACTTAGACTTTACTTTTGTGCAGGGTGATAAATATACATCTGTATGCATTTTTCACACGTAGACATCCAGTTAGACTAGCACCATTTTTTGAATAAGTGTCGTTTTTACATGTTATGCTTTTGGCTTTTTTGTCAAAAATCAAGAATTTGGAGGTGTGCAGGTTTATATCTGAGTCTTCTAATCCATTCCATTGATTTTCCAACCTGTTTTTCTGTCAGTTCCATGAAGTTTTGTAACTGTTGTTCTGTAGTACAGCTTGAGTAAGGGATGGAGTTACCTCCAGACAATCTGTTGGTGTACAGGATTCTTTTAGCAGTTCTTCTGATATCTTGTTCTGTTTCTTTCTCCAGAGACTTGTACTTGTTTTTTTTTTTTTGTTTTTTTTTTCAAACAGGTCTTTCCCTTTCGTGGATAGAGTCACATCAAGGTACTTTCTGCTATTTGTGGCTATTGTGAAGGGTGTTGTTTCCCTAATTTCTTTCTCAGCCCTTTTGTCTTTCATATACTGGTGGGCTAATAGTATTTTTTTAGTTAATTTTTTAGCCAGACACTGTGCTGAAGGTGTTTATCAGCCTAAAGAGTTCTCTGGTTTTTGGGGTTGCTGCTGGATACTATCATATCATCTGTGAATAGTGATACTTGACTCCTTCCTTTCAGATTTATGTACACTTGATCTCTTTAGTGGTCTTATTGCTGTAGCTAAGACTTCAAGTACTATATTGAAGAGATACGGAGAGAGAGGTCAGCCTTGCCTTGTCCCTTATTTCAATGTGGTTAATTATATTTCTCTCTGTTTACTTTAGTTTGATGTTGGCTATAGGCTTGTGTATATTATGTTTACTAGGTTTGGGTATGTGCCTTGTATCCCTAATCTCTCCAAGACCGTAAACATGAATGTGTGTTGAATTTTGTCAAATGCTTATCTCAGCATCTAAGGAAATGGTCATGTGTTTTTTTTCCTTCAGTTTGTTTATATGGTGGATTAGATTGATGGATTTCCATATATTGAACCACCCCTGCATGCCTGTGATTAAAGATACTTGGTCATCGTGGATGATCTTTTATGTGTTCTTGGATTTGTTTTGCAAGTGTTTTAATGAGTATTTTTGCATCAATGATTGTAAGAGACATAGGTTTGAAAAATGTCTTTTTTGTTGGTTTAGGTATCAAGGTAACTGTGGCTTTATACAATGAGTTTGCTAATGTTCCTTCTATTTTTATTCTGTGGAATAGTTTGAAAAGTATTGGAGGTAGCTCTTCTTTGAAGGTCTGGTAGAACTGTACTCTGAAACCATCTGTTCCTGGGCTCTTTTTGGAAGGGAGATATTTAACCTATTTAACGTATCTTGATTTAATATTGGTAAATGAAATCTATCAAAAAATTGTCCATTTCATCTAGATTTTCAAATTTTGTGACATATAGTTAATTGAGGTAAGACCCAATGATTGTAGGATTTCATCAGTGTCTGTTGTTATGTCACCCTTTTTGTTTCTGATTTTGTTGATTTTGATAGTTTCTCTCTGCCTTTTAATTAGTTTGTCTAAGGGTTTGTCTATTTTATTAATTTTCTTACAGAACAAGCTCTTGGCTTCATTGATTCTTTGAATTGTTTTGTTTCTGATTCATATATTTCAGCTCAGTGTTTGATTATTTACAATCTTCTACTCCTCTTCGGTTTGTCTGCCTCTTTCTTCTAGGGCTTTTGGGTTGCTTTTTTCTGAAGGCACTTATTGCTATGAACTTTCCTCTTAGCACTGCTTTCATTGTATCACATGAGTTTGGATAAGTTGTGCCTTAATTTTCATTGAATTTTAAGGAGTGTGTAATTTCTTTTTTTTTTCTTCCCTGACCCAGCTGTCATTGCATAGAGAGTTGTTAAGTTTCCCTGTGCATGTATGATTTTGTTATTTCTGTTGTTGTTGAAGTCTAGTTTTAGGCCATGGTGGTCTGATAGGATACACTGGATTATTTCAATGTTCTTGTATCTGTTGAGGCTTATTTTGTGCCAATTATATGGTCAATTTTGGAGAAGGTTCTCTGAGGTGCTCTGTGGATGTTTTGTGTCAAGAACTTTTTTTGATTTTATGTCATTTTTGATAGATTGTATTGATTTCTTCAATTCTGGTTTCAGTGCCTGAGATTCTCTCCTCTACATGTTGAACTGTGTTGGTGATGTTTACCTCTGTGGTTTATGATCCCTTCACTAAGTTACCATCTCCAGGAGGTTTTCTGCCTATGTTTTCTTTATTGATTTTATTCTGTGTTCATATCTTGTACCATTTCATTTATCTGTTTCTATGTGGGTTTCTGTCTCTCCATGATGGCCTCTATTTTTTTTTTTTTTGTTTGTTCGTTTTCTCTCACTATGCCTCTCTATGTGCCTTTACATATGACTCTACTTTTTGGCTATATTTGTCTGTATTTCTTTGAGAGTATTATTCATTTTCCTCGTTCTGTGCTTCTAATAAACAGATAAGCATAGTTTCGAGATCACTTTCTGTTGTTTTCAAATAATTAAAATATCCATTGATTTGGGGGGTTGCTAGTGATGCCATGGTATCCGGACATTTGTTGGATATGGTCATCTAGCCATGTGCTTATCTGTAAACTTGGCAGTTTGTTCTCGGAGCCTTTACTGTAGACTGAGTCCATCTGTCTCTGAAGTCTGGAGTTTTCTTCAGGAAGATGAGAAAGGTGCACTGGATTGAGAGTGGATGTTTGTGTTTCAGCTGTCACTAAGGGAGGAAGGTCCTAGGTGCATGTGTGCAAGCACAGGAGTGTGCATGGAAGTGTGCCTTAAAAGACTGGGTGCTAGAGTATGTAGATGCCTGGAAGGTTTGAGCTTAAGCACAGGTGGGGGTGCTGTCACAGGTCATGGAAGCAATGCATAAGTGCAGTTGTTCTGAATGTCTCAGTAGCCCAAAGGCCTGTCAGTACTGTCCTCCAGGCATTCAGTTCTGTCTGGGTTGCAACATCTTGGCTCCAAGAATTGTTCACCTGGACTCCACTGGGAGACCCACAGAATAGAGGTGTCAATGTTAAGAACACTGTCCTGAGGACTCCTCTTTCCCACAATGGGTGTTTGAGAGGGAGGGATCTGATGTCTGGCTAGTAGTTTGGAGGGACCCTGCCTCTGAGCTCTTAATGCACTCTCTTAAGGCACACTCACTCTCTCTCAGCCCTAATCGGGAAGCTCAGGGATTTCACCTGTTCTCTGCTCTCAGATTTGGATTAGCATGGCCAAATGAAAGTATAGGAGATGAGTCAGTGGTGTCTTCCTGACCTGGGATTATTAGCCTCCGCATTTTCAGTTACTGAGCATGGAGGCCTCTGATTGGGCCAGGGAATGTGCAGAATGTCAAACATTTGTCACTGTCAGACCTCAGAGATGTAAAATGGTGACCTGGAACCAAATTGCCCAGACTCACTGGTTGTCCCCTCTCTCCTAGGACACCTCCAAGTTAGTGGAGGTAATTATAAGTTGTATATTATATCTCCATTTCTTCACATAAAAATTGAAATAGATAAACTTTCCACCTAGACATACTTTTATTTGTTTTTAATCTGTTTTTGGCAGCTGGTGTTGGCCTGGCAAGGGTCATGCAACTTAATAGCAAGGCAGGAGAGGAGGAGACAATGCAGCTGCACCTGGAGGCCAGCACCTCTGAAGAGGAGAGGCTTACAGATTATTACATAATACTCAGGACCCTTGGCATGCATAAACAGAGGTGCAGGTAGCTGTCAAGATCCTGAAAATGGCAGCAAAGAGCCCAACAATGAAATCAAAATTGACATCATTAAGGTGCTAGAGCAATCAAACATCTTTAAGCTGTTCCACATCATCAATACCAGAGAACACACCTATATGGTGATGGAACATGCTGCCCACCGAGATTTGGCGAGCCATATTGAGAAGGTGGGATGTCTGCAGGAGAAGCAGGCCCAGCACATCTTCACACAGGAGGTGTGTTCAATTCACTACTGCCATAACAATGGCATTGCTCACAGGGACATCAAACTAGATAACATACTGCTGGATGGCAAAGGGAACATCAAATTGGGCTCTGGAATGTGGAACTCTCAGCCAGCTTCTTCTTTGATCCATTATATTCCTTTTCTTGTAGGCCCCTGGCCACACCTTTCAACATATTCCTTGTTAATTCTTGGCCTGAAGACCTGCACACTCAACACTACTACCAGTGATACAGAGGAACACCTCAGAACTTCCTGCTCTACCAGGAGACTAGCATGTCCTAGCCTGTGCTCTAGAGGAGGGCAGATGCTCCAAACAACAGTAGGAGGACAATGTAATGGATTCTGTTCCATCATCCAATACCATCCTCACTTCTCAACAAGATCTGAGGATAACAGGAAGACCCCTTGGGAAAGCCTCCCAGTAGATGTGTTAATGTCAAATCCCCACCTCGTTTTAATATGTTTGGGGTTCCAGCAGTTCACAAAGGTCACTTATGTCTATCTATCCTCACAATTTATCCCAGAAACCTGCCTGAGTAGATGAAGAAAGTGTCTCAGCAGAGCCTTGGCAAGTAAATTTTATCTTGCATTACTTTTGCACATTAGAATGGATCTCTTGAGAAGGACCTTGTCCAAAATATTTAGACCACATGCTCAAATGCAGGTGCACATGCTTATGTTAGAAATGGCTGAACAATTCCCCACAAAGCCCCATTCATCTTCCTCTATGTTAGGTTTTGCTGATTACCAACCATGCAGCTCTACATACACTGGTTGCCAGCTGTTTTTAGACCAACCTTACAACTCAACATACTGAGCCTCTACTCAGGCCATACTGGACATGAAGGCCACCTTATTCCTAACCAAACCACACTGCTACGCTAAGGGCATTGGTATACAATCCCCTGCCACAGTCTTGCAGTGCATGTTGGGTGGAAGCAGAGCAAATGTAATGAAGTGTCTGATGCCAAGCAGTGTCTATGGATGGGAGTTGAGGTCGAGGATAGAAGAAAGAGAAAATTTTCAAAAGAAAATGGCCTGAGAAACACCCATTGTAAGTGTCAGTGCATGTGTGGTTGTGGCAGCCAAGATAGGGATGTTAAGCAGGCCAGTCACTACTCATTTATATTGGTGGCATCAAGGGCGTGTCCATCAGGGCCTGATATCAGAAGTTTAGAAGGGGCAAAAGCCAGGGATGTGTTCAGCAAATTCTGAAAACTACTGTGTATTTTGGGTGGACGTGGAGTAGGTGGGCCATGTAACAGAGCCTTTCAGCAGGTGCAAAACATGAGTTGAACCTGAGGAGCATAGAATGGCTGATGCATAATATGTGTGTGGCTTTAAGTGTCCCACAGGGCCAGGTACCTAACAGTGTATGTAGTAGCAATAACACAGGGAGGAGGAACATTCTTGGCCTGATATTTAGAAATGTGAGTTTATATGTGTTGGATGGTGTCTTAAGGAGATGTTTTGCAGGGCCTGATGACTTCCATTTTATCTGCAGCATCAAGGGGTCTAACTGGGCATGATGAAGAGCAGTGTATATTGTGTGGCTGTGGGGTGGGAGGCTGTTGGTTTGATGTATGGTGTGATGAGCGTGATATCTACCACATTATGTGGACTGGAGAGAGGATGTCCACTTGCATCTGATGATAGCACTGTAATGTCTGGACAGTGGGGTGGGGTGAGCAGCATAGCCTGATCCCTACAAACTTCCATGTGATAGACAAAACCCTCCCCCTCTTAAGGCCTCCCATACATTGTTAATCTAAAGTTAGTAAGATCACCCCTTACCAACACTATAGAATTCTCTAGGGATCATGCCTGGAACAACACCTAGACAACACCTCTTCTGCTCTCCCACCACTGAGGTTAGGTACCAGACTCTGCTAGACATCCCTCCAACCACAATATCAACTGAGATTCAATGAAAGGCATCAGACCCTGTTGGACACTCTCTTTCCTGTCAATGACACATTTTCTGTTTGGTACAAACACTCCTGGAATCCTCCTGCTCTGACATAAAACATTAGGTGTAATGCAGTGCTGGACACCACACCCATATCACCTCACTTCCATTGGCAGCTCTTGGGGCCTGCTGGACAACACACATGCACTCGTGCACATGTGCATGGGAACACAGGCTCACACATGTACTCACAAACTTACACAAACACACACCTATAATTCATATCTAAGTGTTGTACAAAGTTGTCTTCCCTTCAAACCACACTTGGACTGCTAGGTATCAGGCCTTACTGTACATACCCTCACACATCCCTCATATCTCTCCCACGCTATTGGATCCTGAATATCCCCCACCTAACCCCACATCAACTGCTATTTTGCAGGCTATGCAAGATACTCTCTTACTCTCTTACAACTGAACCCAAAATACATGCCTAGTTATTGGGCCCCTCTTGACTCTCAGACTAAAGAAGATGCACATGCACTGCTGGTTGCAGGCCACAGTGCAATGTTCTACTGGGTGAGTACCAGGGCCTGCTGGATACCACATCATATCAACAAATATAAACTTGAGGATGTCAGACATGCTTGGCATTCCCACACTCCACAACCATTTCTACAGTGCCAGCTGGAGGCTCTGAGGCAAACATGCCACCCTGCAGCTTCCTCACTTACACAGCTAGGTCTCAGACTCTGGTGACACCCTCCATGCCTTACACCCTCTGAAGTGTCAGGCACTCCTGGACATCACATCCCTCTCTTACCAGACTTTGAAGGACACCGATTCATCCATAAGCTAACATAAAACTAGCAGGTATTGGGTGTAGCTGGACACCCTCTTCTTCCCTGTTCCTCTCTGATATACAGTGTTATTCATCAAAGCTGATGAATGCATCTCCACACCTGTGATCAAACATACAGTTATAAGTATGTGGTTCTATTTGATCTCCAACCCCTCATAAATCACTAGCTATCAGAACATGCTGAGAGCTTCTCCTCCTGCCATGCATCTGAAAATTTTAAGAGCATTGCTGGATGCCCTTCTGCTGATGACACACCTACACTGCACAGCACCAGGTCCTCCTGGAATTCTCTCCTAACTCCACCTAATGTGCTGTGTATCAAGCCTCACTACTAGTTACCAGGCCACACTGAACACTATGCCATTCCTAAACTGCAGTGACATGTAAATGCTGTGTATCAGGTTCACTTGAACACCACTCTTCCAGTCCACAGGACATGCGAGGTGTTGTACAAGATTGACAACCACTTGCCCCAATATACACTACTGGCCAACAACACTGCAATATTTAAGGCTTTGCTAGAAATACCTGTCCCTGACACATGCAAGCTTCTAGGCATCAGCCCCTCACTGCCACTCTGTGCACATTGCACTCATGCACACAATACTAGTCTTCAAGCCTTAACACCCACCATTCTGCTGCGGTAGAAAGTAGCAGGGGCTGTTAGTGTGGCTGAAAATTAGCACTCCTGCTGGACAGCAATACAGGTATAGGAAGACAAGCTTGTTAGACAATGCCTGTTGTCAGGAATTGTGTACAATTTAGAACTGGGATTCCTGAAGGAGC
This sequence comes from Meriones psammophilus, assembly GCA_036365155.1. Lineage (NCBI taxonomy): Eukaryota > Metazoa > Chordata > Mammalia > Rodentia > Muridae > Meriones > Meriones psammophilus. The sequence goes on from JAEOAE010001233.1 coordinate 100,417, forward strand.
TGATACATAGTAGTGCATAAGGGCTCAGGCATTTGTCCAGCAAGGCCAGAAACCAAACACTGCATTTCAGGTTATGGTGGCTGGGGAAGGAATGTCCAGGGGACCTCATGACTAGAAGTGCATGAGAGTGTTGGCAGCATGGTGGGGGTATCTAGGAAGGCCTCTAGGGGCACAGCTCCTCACACTGAAATGCCTTGGAGTGTCATGAACACAGCAGGTTATGATGGGTGGCAGCAGTCAGGAGCTGCCTAGGTCAAGAAGACTCAATACACATCAAGTTTCTGTAGGGTACCAGAGGGGTTTCCAGCAATGCCTGATATATAGCCCTTCATGTGAAGCAGTGATGTTGTTGTTTTAAAGGGCTGTCTGTATTTGTGTTTTTGTACCTGTGTATGTCTATGTATGTGTGTGCACACGTGTGTATGTAGTGAATGCTTAGAGAGTGTGCTTCACTGTTGTTACCTAGCAATGAATGTGAGGCTGAGGTGGGGTGCACTTGGATAGAAATGTAGTTTGAATGCAGCAGTCAATCTGGGGTTGTTAGTTATTTGTCTTTAGGGTCTGACATCAGCAGTAAATCTAGGTTTCAGATGCAGGGGAACAGAATGCAGCAAGGCTTGATATAGAGCAGATTGTTGCTAAAATATGGGCCTACATGCATGATACCATGAGGTTCATGAGTGCTGTCTGCTCATTCAAAAGCCCCAGGTAGAACTCATTTTCTAGGTCCTCTCTCTTGTTTGTCCCAGGTGATTGCAGCCCCCCCTGCAATGCCTGAATAAACTGCAAAAAAAAAAAAAGCCCACCAGAACTCTAAGTTCGTCCCAGGTGATTGCAGCCCCTCCCCTGCAATGCCACATACACTATTAAGTACCTGCTGTACACCACCCTGCTACCCACCACACAGTGCTCAGTCCAAGTGCACAATTCTCACTCCTGGCACCCATGTGCACACACTGCTGGGAATCAGGCCCTGCTTGACACATGGCCTAAACATCACTGCAGCTCTGTTTATATTTAGACTCCAGTGTATCTCCCATTCAGTGCTGGGTGAAAGAAAGGGGGACACTACTGGTTGGAACACTAGGTCCCTTCCAAGATTTCTTGATGACAGTTCCTGCTAGTGTCCCCTCCCCTACAGCCACAGCCCCACAATCACATATACAGTGAGGTGTCAGGTGCCCCACCCCACAGCCAAAGACTCAACACACAGGTTTCAGGTACTGTTAGGTTTCCAGCCCGTTTTCAGCCAAAGGTTTAAGTCAGATCCTCCTAGGTATAATGCTACAGCTAATGCCCCATCTACACAGCCAAGTGTCAGGTCCTTCCCCTACCTACAGTCAAACACACACACACACATACACACACTAAATTCAGGGCCTGCTAGTTATAACACCCTAATCAAAGTTTCACATTCAATGCTGTGGTTCAGCTCCTGCTAAGTAACCTTCTCCACAGACAGCCCCACATAATACATATATGTCTAGGTGCCATATCCTGCTAGTCGTTCCCTCTCCCATAGCCAATCTGCCACACACATATAAACATAACCACAAATGCCCCTGCACACTTCCTAACACTAGCAGTTGCCATGAACACCAGATAGTAATTTCTTAGAACCAAAGCCTAACACACACCTTGCAGGATCAGGTTGTGCTAGGTAATCCTTAACCCACATCCAAAGCCCCACATACACAGACACAGATGACTAACTGTTATTGTCTTAATTTTTCTCACAGCCAACACTCCATACACTGCTAGGTGTTAGATCCATCTACATGGCCCCTATTTAGCCACAGCTACCCCAAACTCACACATACATGCACACATATAAAGTGACAAGCATGCATGCTCACACACAATCACAAAGTGACAAGCATGCAAGCTCACACACAGAAGTGGGTGGTATGTCTAGCTGGGCATTGAAGTGGAAATTTCTGCTTTCTTTGAAGACTGAATTTTGTCATGTGATGTTTTCCCACAAGCTGGGTATGTGATGTTTTGCCCAGGTTGGATTGTGAGGTTGCATGTGTTGTTTCTGTTGACCCCCTCAGGAGAGAAGACTCTGACTTTAGCCAGCTGAGAACCTCCATGGGTGGACATTAAGAAAAGAGCATATATAGAAGCCAAGGCAGATTGAGTCGATACTCTTTGTATCAACATTGCTGTGCTGATCTTTGTGCTTCTGCAATTGACCTTGCAGAGAGAAAGGTTACAATGGTGTCTTACTATGTGTTGGCCTCTATATATGTCCTTTCCTCAAAGTTCCCCCATGGATGTTCTCAGCTGACCAAAATCATGCTTTTTGCAGTTGAGGGGTTACAGCAAAACATCACATGCCCTCTCACAAGCCAACCTTGGCAAACCATCACATGCCCAGCTTGCAGCAAAACATCACCTGACAAAATTCAGTCCTCAAAGAAAGCAGAAATTTCCACTTCAAGGTATCCCTCCCCTTGGAGCTGAAGCCCAATACGCAGGGCTCAGTCTTAGGGCCTGCTTGGTACTACCTCTGCAATTGCCAATCCTTCCCTCACTCACCCAGACACACACATGTCTAGGTTTCATTTGCTATGTTTATGCTCCATTAATGCCAAAACCCAACCCCACCCCAACTAATACGACCTGCAATGAAATCCCCTCCTACTGTCAAAGACTCCATATATGGCCATGTGTCAGATCATACTGGTTAACACCTCCCATATAACAAGCTCTATACACACATGTGTGGCTAGGTGTAACCTCATGCTAGGTATACCCTCCACCATAGCCAGTGTCACATGTGTACTTAGGGGTAATGTTAGGTCCTTCCCACTGTCCCCTAGCTGACAACCAAATCCATTAAAACACATGCATGTATAAACACACACACCACCATCACCACCACAACCGACAACAACAACAACAAACTCTTGTACTCATGTACAGGATTATATGTCCCCTGGCAAAGCCATGAAAACACATACACATATGCACTCATGCACAGGACTATATTTCAGGTCCTGACATCTTCCCCTGACAGGAAAAGCTTCAACCCATGTATGGCTAGGAACCAGGTTCGCTAAATACCTACATCCCTACATTAAATTCCACAAGCAACTGAATGACAGGTCCTGCAAAATCTTCCTCCCACATAGGCAAATACAATACACAGAGTGATGTGTCAGGGTCTGCTGAGTTCCCGATTCTGAAGAGCAAAATTCCATAACATAAAAACTGAGTGTGGGGGATGGGAGAAAGGAGAAAGAGAGCATCTTCAGGTAGAGTAGGTATCATAACCATAGTCAAGGCTGTCCTCTACACACACAGACACACACAATACTAGGTATCAAGTCCTGAATTTTATCCCTTCACAGACAAAGCTAATGTTCACATATGTGTGGAGGTTTCAAGTCCTTCTACATATCCATAGCCTACACTTAATGACACACATATGGCTAGGTATCCGTTCCTGATAAGTTCACTCAAATACACAGCCACATCCAGGAAATATAGCCCTGAATATGCACACAGTGATAGGGGTCTGGGCCTCCTTGATTCTCTCTTCCCTACAGCAAAGCCCCAAACATATAAACTCTCATAAACTCTCTCTCTTTTGCTCCCTCTCTGCCTCTCTCTGTCTCTCTCTCTATTCCTCTCTCTTCCTCTTCTCTACCCCTCACACACAAAGCACTAGGTATCATCACCATAACCTAAACACACACAGACAGACACACACACTTCTAGACATCAGGTACTGAGTGTTCTCCCTCACAGACAAAGCTTACATACACATATAGGGATAGGTGGCAAGTCCTTCTCTATATGACAACTCTACAATGAAAGCCATGCATATGGCCATATATCAGTTCCTGGTATGTTTCCTCAAATACACAGCTAAATCTAGGGTATATAGACTGAATATTTTCATGGGGTTTGGTGTCAGGTCCTCCATGATTCTCCCTTCCCTTCAGCAAATCCCAATATATATGCATTAACTAACTCTCCCTCTCTTTCTCTCTGGACCACACTTTCTCCCTTCAACACTTCTTCTCTCCCTTTTGTCCCCCTCACACAGAGCACATCATCACATTCAAGGAACCACCTCTCCTACACACAGAGCCCCCAACCTTAATTACATATCAATACCACCAACAACAACAAACTCTTGTACTCATGAACAGGATTATATGTCCCCTAGCAAAAGCCATGAAAACACATACACTTATGCACTCATGCACAAGACTATAATAGATTTAAACAGGAACAGCCATACATGCTTGATTTTGCTTGGTTCCCTTTCTCCTGAAGTGAAAGCCAAAATTATACATACAAGTCTACCTGTCATGTCCTGCTACATAATCCTTCTTCATCAAGCTAAGCCATATATATATATATATGTGTGTGTTCTCAGCTAGGAGGTCCATCCTGCTACATATTCCCTCCATTACTACATGCATAACCCCCATAATCAGAACAAGCCACTTGTCAGGTTTTGCTTTTTATGTCTTCTGTTTCACCCATGCTGCACAGAAACACACATGTCTAGGTGACAGGTCCTGCAAGACACCTGCTTTCCCTACTGCCATAGCCTAACATATCATACTGTGGGTATCAGGTCCTGCTGTGTATTCCCTAGCCTACAGCCATAAGTCACCACACACAGGTATTTTTCTGGTCCTGCTGATTACAAACGTTCCTACAGGAAGAAGCCCATACAGACATAACCATAAACAAGCAAAAACACACACACACACACACACAAACACACAAACAGAGAGAGAGAGAGAGAGAGAGAGAGAGAGAGAGATAGGTACCAGGTTATATTAGGTATCCCCTCTTCTACAGCTGAAGCCACATAGGCAAGCTTAAGTTTTAAATCCTGTGAGGCACCCTAATTCTCAGGAACAGACAATACACACAGGACTAGGTTTCAGATCCTGCTAGCTATCTCCTCCCCTAATACAAAACTCAATTCAGAAAAATTGCTGGTTGTCAATTACAGCTACACACTCCCCACACCAATGATCAAATGCTAGGTACAAATACCCCCCTCACACACACACACTTGTGCATATGCAAAAACATGCATGGTTGTGTTTTGCCCTTCAAGTTAATTCTTCCCCTACAAGCAAAACTCTCCAAAATTGGCTTCTTGTGTACTCTTATTTGTACAATCAATATCTCCCCCTTTCCCAGCTCTCTCCCTCTCTGTCTCCCTTCTCTTTTTCTCTTTACTATACACAACTAGATATCCATTCCTGGTAGGTAATATCCTCTATGACTAAAATCCCACACAGGAGTCCAGGTACAGGTCATTCTAGGTGTCCCCTGTCTTGTACCCAAAGGTTCTAATATACACACCTGGAATTTACCTGCACAATCAAAGCCCCATGTACACATACAGATCAAGGGATCGGGGCCTGTTGCATATTACAGCAACAGTTCCTCTAATAAGGATGTTGTCAAGCCCTGATAGGTAACCCAACCACTCTCTGTTCCTCCATTGCTCATATGCACTCCGAAGACTGGGAACTAGGAACTGAAGATGTAAAGAACTGGCAGCATCTGACTTTCTAGATCTGGGTTATCCCAATATAATCTTTTTCTTGTTCAAATATTTACCTAGAAAGAAGGCTCACAAACAAAGAGGTTTACTGTGCTGAGTCTCTGAAACTGAGCTTGTGATGTTGCAGTTGCTGAAAGGTTACAGGACCTGTTTCCTTGATGAATGACTAAATATTAAGGGGGAATCCTAGCCCACTGTGGGTGGTTCCAACCCTTCACCTTGGGTCTGTGTTACATAAGTAAAGCAAGTAAGCCATAAAGACCAAGCATAGCCAGATTTTCTCCATGTTGACAGTATCTGTTCATGCTTAAACTCCTGCCCTAAGTACCAGAAATGGTGGACATGCATCAAGTCATGTAAGCCAAATAACCTCTTTTCTCCACACAATGATTTTTGTCATGATGTGTATCAGCAATAGAAATTACACTAGGATAATATCACAAGACTGACATCATTCTCGAGATCCTATTGCCTAAACCTCCTAAGTGACAGGATACAAGAACATACTACAGCATTAAATAATTAGAAACTCTCAGAAGAGATAGATGTCACAGAAAACATAAGTTACTATCTAGGCAAACACAATTAGAGAGGTGAGGATATGGTTAATGAACTTAATCACAGCAAGTGTCTTCAAGCAGCTGGATTAGAGAGGTTTAGTTTATGAGGAAAAAGTGAGAAATGCGATGCAAGATGTATACAGGGATGAGGTGGGGGAGAATTTGACTTCATTTTTAATGCAGTGAGAAGACACCAGAGGATGAGAACAGAGGAGTGACATCATCTGACTTGGAAAGTCAGACATGGGGCAAACATGCGAGTTGCAACATTGATTACAGTGACATTAGTTTAGGTTGCCTGTAGAAATGTGGTGATACTCTGGCTTGTTCCACATCCAAATTCAATCCCAAGGTGAATATGCCATCTACATTTGGTGCAATATGCTTCATTGAGTCAGAATGTATATGCTTCATTAGCTACTTTAGCATGTGAACATGTGTCTGTGTGTGAGTGCATATGCAGATAACCTGAGTCATGAGATCAGAGGATGTGTACACTTCTGAACCCGCCCACAGTGTAAATCCTGGAGTATGGTTTGTGAGATCCGAATGGATATCACTCCTACATCATTTAGCATCACCTCATCTATCCCACCTACAAACAAGCACCATTTTTCTTTGCAAAACTGAGATGCAGTCACCACATTCCTAAGAACATCTAAGAGCATCCAAGCAAGAATCACCAAGCACAAACCAAAGCACTCAATGCAATTGTGTCAGGAAAAATTAACAAACAAAATCCGGATGATCAAGCCCAATACAAAATCTGAAATAATATGAAAAATACAGCAGAACCCAGCCCCTCCACTACATGATTAGTTCCAACATAATACCCAATTGCAAGTGTCACCTAAAAACTTCAAAAAAGTATTGAATGACTTTATCATGTCATTCTTTTTTTTAAAGAACATCTTTTTTCCTAAAGAAGTCAAAGCTTATTTGTCCTTATGGAATTAATAAGACAAAGAGTTAAGTGAAACATATGAAAGTAGAATGTAACAAAAACCAAAAGTACTAGAGGAAAACAATGCTGGAAATAAAAAGTATCCCAGAAAGACATGCATGGTATGTGCTCACTTTTCAGTGGATACTAATCATACAGTACAGATAAGCATGCTACAATCCACAGACACAAAGAAGCTTAGTAACAAAAAGGACAAAGGGAGGCTGTTTGAATCTCACACAGAAGAGGAAATAAAACAGATAACAGGAGTACGTGGAGGAAGGCAACTTGGTAGGAAATGGGTAGGAGAGAGAATGAGGATGGAGATCAGATGTGTTTTCTACAGACTGGGAGAGCGAAAGGAAATCGGTGAGGGGGAATGTCTTGGGTGGGGGGCCTCTCAGCAGTTCACAGTTGGAGTATTCTTGTGGTGCCCCATGTCTTCTCCTGTAGAGTCTCAAGGCTGAATTCCAGAGCAGACTGGACTTAGAATGAACAATCATCAGTCACAAGGGCAGTGGATCCCAAGTCATGAAGGAGGATGAGGCTTTATATGGATGCCACTTCTATGCTTCCATTGAAGTGGCAGTGGACAGAAAGAAAAGCTGAGGAAGTGGTATCTCTGAAGAATTCAGAGTGTGATGGCTATTATTGGTTGTCAATATACTGTAGTGGAATTAAGTACTATCAAATCAACTAGGCATAGTTGTGAGGAATATTTTTCATATGTAATGGGAAGACCCACTCTAATCCTGATCTTTGAAGAGGACAGATATGCCTCTATTCCAGGTCTTTTGAGGTCAGAAATGAGACATTTAATCTTGTCATTGGCATAAGGAATATGGAAGAAGGAATGTTGCTTATTCTGCCTGATTGCTCTCACTCAAGCTGTGTTATTTCCAGGATGCACCCTGCTGTTCTCACACAGTACTGACTTATTGTGGAAAATGAGGTATGTGGGACCATGGATTTTCCTGATGCTTCACAGTCTGTCAGTCACAGGAGCAAGACACCACTGGCTGTTCCCAAACCCTGCCATGTCTTTCCCCACAGAAGTTCAGCAGGATGTCCTCCCTCAGAGTTGACTAAATGATTCACCTGTCTTTACACACTTGGACCACAAAGAATAGTATTTACTTATTTGGCTATTTGTCTTTTTTTCTGTCTATTAATGTGAGACTTTGTAATTCACAAAGTAAGCCATCTATGCTCCCAAGTATAACTGTCTGTAGTTTAGCTTTCATAAATTGCTGTAGAATTTCTCTTCCAAAATCAAACTGTATGAATATTTACAAACTGAGGTGGAAGAATCTTCTGTAAGGTTTCTGAAATGTGTGGTGTTCTTTGCAAGGGTTTCTTTCTTCTTAGAGAAATAAATTAACTCATAATTTTTTCTTTAATCTGTGGATTTTTTTCATTACCATTCAGTCACTGACTTCATCAGGAATTCAGCTTCATGGACTGCTGCAGAAATGGTGTGGCTCCATTTTATTTAAATATTAGCCATTTGTGAAGTGCCATCCATTTTAGTCTTGATATAAAGAAATGCTTTGATATACTACATTCTTGTACAGAACATATGTGTGGGGAAGGATGCATGTTTGTTTATGTTTATACAAACTTGTCTGCATATGTATACATGTGGCTGCAAGAAATATAAGCCTTCCTCTTTTTTTTTTTTAAATTTAAAACACACACACACACACACACACACACACACACCAGAGTATATGTTTTCTACTCTATGCCTGTGGAGGTCATAAAATAATTAGTGAGAGTCAGTTCCCTGTTTCAACCATGTGAGTTCCTGGGGATTGAACTAAGACCATCAGGCTAGGGTCCAGACTCCTTTAACTGCTAAGCCATGTCACTTGCTGTGTTTACCTTGGGATTATTTTATGTAGAATGGATGATCTAATTCCCACAGAGATTCACCTGTCTCTGCCTTCTGAGTGCTGGGTTATAGGTATGCAATATAAGACCTGGCTCAGGTATTATATAGGATCACTGGTAAATCCTTCTACATATTTAGAAAAGAAATTACCTCAGTCCTCCAACACCCTTTCCCTTTGCAGTTTCGTGGACTGACATCCACCAGTGTGCTACAGCTCCTGCTCTCCAGGTCCTGTCTGGGTGAGAAGGTGATGGTATACTTTTTATCCCATTCTTTGTAGCTAGCTTTTCATAATTAACCAAATCCAGCAAAGAGCAGAAACAACAAAGTTTATTTGTTATATCACAAATGAAAAGCACAGAACAATCAGTTCATTGTCCAGGTGTGGCTCAGGCAAGTCTGTCATGCCAGGACTTGGGGGGCAGAGGAAGAAGGAACAAAATTTAAGACTAGCTTAATAACAGCTTTAAGGTACTCTCAAACAAACAAACAAAACCACCACTGAAGCACACCAAGTGCAAATATAAAAAGGAACCACACACTTGTGACTGCAGGTTTACGGAAAAGTAAGCTATAGCCAGGTTTCCCTGCCCTTCTCCTCTCTCTACCAGGCACAAACATGCCATTGGGGTTCTGATGCCTGGACAGGCATGCCATGAGAAGATGAGGTTGGAGCATGAAAGATGAGAGATTATATTGTCCTGGTAAGGAATCTGGTGTTGCCAGGCAGATTAATGGAAGGGATCAAATGGACTTTCATCCACATCAACACAATAATTTGGAGTATATACTCACAAAAATTAAAAATATATAAGAATGCATTGTAATTGACAAGTGTTATGCCACACTTGGAAACTGTCTCAAAAATCAGAGTTCTTCACAATTTCTAAGTCACATAAAAAGTGCACATTTCACCATGAAATTTCAGTGTTTTATTAATACTTTTGAATGTTAGGTGCTTCCTACACCATGCATATTTATCTAGAGTTTACAATTCCATAGCAGATAATAATAATCCAAAAATGGTATTACTATACACATAGTTAAACAACACTGTTGTTTTTTTTTTTCTTTTACACGTTATTCATTTTGTATCCCCCCATAAGCCCCTCCCTCCTCCCCTCCAGACCCAACCCTCCCCCCCTTTCTGCATGCATGCCCCTCCCCAAGTCCACTGATAGGGAGGTCCTCCTCTCCTTCTTTCTGATCTTAGTCTATCAGTTCTCATCAGAAGTGGCTGCATTGTCAGGGTTCTAATTTATCTCAATGAATAGTCCTTGGTTGGAGTGTGAGTCTCTGGGAAGTTCACTGTGTTCAAATTTTCTTATTCTGTTGCTCTCCTTGTGGAGTTCCTGTCCTCTCCAGCTCTTACTATTTCCAACTTCTTACATAAAATTCTATTCACTCTGCCCTCAGTTGGCCATCAGACTCAGTATCTCCTTTCACAGTCTTCATGGCAGAGGCTTTCAGAGGCCCTCTGTGGCAGGTTCCTAGGTTGTTTCCTGTTTTCTTCTTCTTCGGATGTCCATTCTCTTTGCCTTTCAGGATGGGTATTGAACATTTTAGTTAGGGTGCTCTCTTTTGCTTAGTATGTTTAGATGTACAGATTTTAGTGGGTTTATTCTATGTTGTATGTTTATATGAGTGAGTATATACCATGTATGTCTTTTTGCTTCTGGGACAACTCACTCAAGATGATCCTTTCCAGGTCCCACCATATACCTAGAAATTTCATGATTTCCTTATTTTTCATTGCTGAGTAATACTCCATTATATAGATGTACCACAGTTTCTGCATCCATTCTTCAGTTGAGGAGCATCTGAGCTGTTTCCAGCTTCTGGCTATTACAAATAAAGCTGCTTCAAACATGGTTGAGCAAATGTCCTTTTTGTGTACTTGAGCCTCTTTTGGGTATATGCCTAGGAGTGGTATGGCTGGATCTTGAGGAAGCACTATTCCTAGTTGTCTGAGAAAGTGCAAGATTGATTTCCAGAGTGATTGTACAAGTTTACACTCCCACAAGCAGTGGAGGAGGGTTCCCCTTTCTCCACAACCTCTCCAACATGTGTTGTCACTTAATTTTTTGATATATGCCATTCTGATGGGTGTAAGTTGAAATCTCAGGGTTGTTTTGATTTGAATTTCCCTAATGGCTAATGAGGTTGAGCATTTCATTAAGTGTTTCTCTGCCATTCCATAATCCTCTACAGAGAATTCTCTGTTTAGCTCTGTTCCCCATTTTTTATGTGGATTACTTGGGTTGCTGCTTTTCAGATTCTTTAGTTCTTTATATATACTGGATAAGAGTCCTTTTTCAGATAAAGGGTTGGTAATGATTCTTTCCCAATCTGTAGGCAGTCACTTTGTTTTGATGACTGTGTCCTTTACTTTACAGAAGCTTTTCAATTTCATGAGGTCCCATTTATTGATTGTTGCTCTTAGAGCATGTGCTGTTGGTGTTCTGTTCAGGAAGTTTTCTCCTGTACCAATGAGTTCTAGGGTATTCTCCACTTTTTTTTTTCTAGTAGATTTAATGTTGTCAGGTTTTATGTTGAGGTCTTTGATCCACTTGGACTTCAGTTTTGTGCAGGGTGATAAGTATGGATCTATTTTCATTTTTCTACATGTAAACATCCAGTTGGACCAGCACCATATGTTGAAGATGCTATCTTTTTTCCATTGTATGGTTTTGGCATCTTTGTCAAAAATCAGGTGTCCATAAGGTGTGTGGGTTTATTTCTGGGTTTTCTGTTCAGTTCCATTGATCAACTATTCTGTATCTATGCCAGTACCATGCAGTTTTTATAACTGTTGCTCTCTAGTACAGCTTGAGATCAGGGATGGAGATACCTCCAGAAGATCTTTTGTTGTAGAGGATTGTTTTAGCAATTCTTGGTTTCTTGTTATACCATACAAAGTTGAGAATTTTTCTTTCCAAATCTGTAAAGAATTGTGTTGGCAATTTGATGGGAACTGCATTAAATCTGTAGATTGCTTTGTTAATCCTGCAAAGTCATGAGCATGGGAGATCTTTCCATCTTCTGATATCTTCTTCTAATTTTATTTTCAGGGACTTGAAATTTTTTTCACACAAGTCTTTGACTTGCTTGGTTAGGGTTACACCAAGGTACTTTATGTCATTTGTGGCTATTGTGAAGGGTTTGTTTCCTAATTTCTTTCTCAGCCATTTTGTCTTTTGTATACAAGAGGGCTACTGATTTTTTTGAGTTAATTTTGTATCTGGCCAGTTTGCTGAAGGTGTTTATCAGCTGTAGGAGTTCCCTGGTAGAGTTTTTGGGGTCACTCATGTCTACTATCATATCATCTGCAAATAGTGATAATTTGACTTCTTCCTTTCCAATTTGTATCCCCCTGATCTCCTTCAACTGTCTTACTGCTCTAGCAAGGACTTCCAGAGCTATGTTGAAGAGATATGGAGAGAGTGGGCAGCCTTGTTTTGTCCCTGATTTCAGTGGGATTGCTTTAAGTTTCTCTCCATTCAGTTTGATGTTGGCTATAGGCTTGCTGTATGTCGACTTTACTATGTTTAGATATGTGCCTTATATCCCTGATCTCTCCAAGACTTTAAACATGAATGGATGTTGGATTTTGTCAAATGTTTTTTCAGCATCTAGGGAGATGATCATGTTTTTTTTTTTTTTCTTTCTGTTTGTTAATATGGTGGATCACATTGATGGATTTCCATATATTGAACCACACCTGCATACCTGGGATGAAGCCTACTTGGTCATGTTGGATGATATCTTTGATTTGTTCTTTTTTTTTTTTTCAATGCAGTTTATTAATGAACCTTGAACAATCATCTGAACCTGGGGAAAGCCAGCCCACAGCTTAAATAGCCTCTGGGTAGCCAACCCCAGCATGCCACATGGGCAATGCAGATAGGTCCACATACATGGAAGCAAGCCAGATCCTCAGCCTTAGCCAAATCACCATCGGGAAGGTGGAAGGCAGAAACCAGCTCCATCTTTAAGGCGCAGCATTACTCAGCTCTCTACAGTTCCCCCTTTTTGTTTTAGACGCATCATGCAAGAGTAGAGGTCTGATCTCTGATATTAGAAATAAATTGGGACTTTGTACTGATGTTCATTTAGGTGTCATCCACCCAAAGAGCATCAGACCTGTCTGATACATTTTTCTCAGAGGCGGGACCTGGGGCATCAACCCGCATGCAATCAGACTTGCTCTTCTCCGGGTCGAAAGCAACTGACCCTGAGTGCAGTGCTTAGCCTCGCATCCTGAGCATAACATTTTAGCTTTTTATGGTAGACAACCATGCTTGGGGAGACTGTCCTGCTTCAATGGCTATAAAGGCCTGAATGATCATGGCTGCATTACAATGTTGTGAGACTCTAATCTTGCATATACACCACAGGCAAACCAAGGAGACCAACACCAGAAGGCCTGCTAACGCTCCCATGCCTGCCCATTCCTTCAGATGATTCATGGCTGCAGCAATCCATGGTGATAATCCTGTGGCTAGTCCTGCGTCCACTCTGGTAGAATTTACTGTGACAATGGCCACTCTCAGCTGCTCCATCGTAGTATCGAATTCTCCAGTCCAATTACCTAAAATATAGCTAGACAATTGTTTAGACAGATTTGCAGCCCAGGAAAAATTCTCATGTTGTATGCTAGTGACACAAAGTCCAGCATACTTTCATTGACAGCCCAGGTTGAGCCATTTGCCATAGGGTATCAATTTGCACCTGCAGGAGGCCAATCCTCTGATTGAACACCATCAAGCCTCCTTTTAGTTGAGCATTAATTCCTTTTTTGTACATCTAAGGCATGAGCTACATTTGCTAAAAGATTATTCAGGGTCTGAGCAGTCTGCACAGTATGACTCATGGGTAATGCCCCGGGGGTAGCTCCAACAGCTGCCAATGAGATGGCAGTAACATTGGCAGCTGTAGTTCCAAGATCCCTTTTCTGTCTAAAGAGAGTCATAGCGTGAGGGGCATCAACAGGCACAGGCACCCAGCGAGGCATGTGAGTAACCAGGGCATACCTAAATTCACTAGCATTCCAGCATTGGGCAAAAAAGGAAATATCATCACCACAATTACTTGTCTCTATCTGGCTAATAATGAATAAAAATGGGGGATATAAACAAACAGGTGTGGGCTTATAGGAAATATTATGAGAAGCCTTAACCCCCTCTTTGCAACATCTTGCATCAGTTCTACAACTAGCAGTGGTGGTGTCCCAGGTCTGAGTAGGTTCAGGAGACCATTGCCTCCAGAGGGAGACATGCTCCATGTAAATTGACTAGCTCCATGTTTTCCTCCACTTTTGAAAGTCATTTAAGGTTCTTATATTATTTTCCCCCTTTTTTTAAAATTTTTCTTCAATTACACTTCATTCATTCTGCATCCCCCTAGAAGACCCTCCCTCCACTCCTCCCAATCCCACCCTCCCTCCTCCCTCTGCATGCATGCCACTCCCCAAGTCCACTGATAGGGGAGGTTCTCCTCTCCTTTCTGATCTTAGTCCATCAGTTCACATCAAAAGTGGCTGCATTGTCCTCTACTATGGCCTGGTAAGGCTGCTCCCCCTCAGGAGGAGGTGACTAAAGACCAGGCCAGTCAGTTCATGTCAGAGGCAGTCCCTCTTCACATTACTATGTAACCCAATTGGACTGTGAACTGCCCCGGGCTACATCTGTGCAGGGGTTCTGGGTTATCTCCAAGAATAAACCTTGGTTGGAGTATGAGTCTCTGGGAAGTTCCCTGTGTTCAAATTTTCTTGTTCTATTGCTCTCCTTGTGGAGACCCTGTCCTCTCAAGCTCTTACTATTTCCCAGTTCTTACATAAAATTCCATTCACTCTGCCCAACAGTTGCCCATCAGGCTCAGCATCTGCTTTGATAGTCTGTAGGGCAGAGGTTTCAGAGGCCCTCTGTGGTAGGTTCCTAGGTTGTTTCCTGTTTTCTTCTTCTTCTGATGTCCATCCTCTTTGCCTTTCTGGATGGGGATTGGACATTTTAGTTAGGGTCCTCTCTCTTGCTTAGTTTCTTTAGATGCACAGGTTATAGTTGGTTTGTCCCATGTTGTATGTCTATATGAGTGAGTATATACCATGTGTGTCTTTTTGCTTCTGGGACAACTCACTCAGGATGATCCTTTCCAGATCCCACCATTTACCTGCAAATTTCATGATTTACTTATTTTTCATTGCTGAGTAATATTCCATTGTGTAGATGTACCACAATTTCTGCATCCATTCTTCAGATGATTGGCATCTGGGTTGTTTCCAGCTTCTGGCTATTACAAATAAAGCTGCTACAAACATGGTTGAGCAAATGTCCTTTTTGTGTGCTTGAGCCTCTTTTGGATATATGCCTAGGAGTGGTATGGCTGGATCTTAAGGAAGCACTATTCCTAGTTGTCTGAGAAAGCACCAGATTGATTTCCAGAGTGGTTGTACAAGTTTACATTCCCACCAGAAGTGGAGAAGGGTTCCCTTTCTCCACAACCTCTCCAGCATGTGTTGTCACTTGAGTTTTTGATCTTGGCCATTCTCATGGGTGTAAGTTGAAATCTCAGGGTTGTTTTGATTTGCATTTCCCTAATGGCTAGTGAGGTTGAACATTTTTTTAAGTGCTTCTCTGCCATTCTATATTCCTCTACAGAGAATTATCTGTTTAGCTCTCTTCCCCATTTTTTAAGTGGATTACTTGGTTTGCTGCTTTTCCCCTTCTTTAGTTCTTTATATATACTGGATATGAGTCCTCTGTCAGATAAAGGGTTGGTGAAGATTCTTTCCCAATCTATAGGCAGTCGGTTTGTTTTGGTGATGGTCTCCTTTGCTTTGCAGAAGCTTTTCAGTTTCATGAGGTCCCATTTGTTGATTGTTGCTCTTAGAGCCTGTGCTGTTGGTGTTCTGTTCAGGAAGTTTTCTCCTGTACCAATGAGTTCTAGGGTATTCCCCACTTTTTTTTCTAGCCGATTTAATGCTTCAGGTTTATGTTGAGGTCTTTGTTCCACTTGGACTTCAGTTTTGTGCAGGTGATAAGTATGGATCTATTTTCATTTTTCTACGTGTAGACATCCAGTTGGACCAGGACCACTTGTTGAAGATGCTATCTTTTTTCCATTGTATGGTTTTGGTGCCTTTGTCAAAGATCAGGTGTCCATAATTGTGTGGGTTTATTTCTGGGTCCTCTGTTCCGTTCCATTGATCCACTATTCTGTTTCTATGCCAGTACCATGCAGATTTTAAAACTGTTGCTCTATAGTACAACTTAAGATCAGGGATGGAGATACCTCCAGAAGATCTTTTATTGTAGAGGATTGTTTTAGCATTTCTGGGTTTCTTGTTATTCCATATGAAGTTGAGAATTTTGCTTTCCAGGTCTGTAAAGAATTGTGTTGGTAATTTGATGGGCATTTCATTGAATCTGTAGATTGCTTTTGGTTAGATGGCCATTTTTACTATGTTAATCCTGCCAAGCCATGAGCATGGGAGATCTTTCTGTCTTCTCATATCTTCTTCTAATTCTTTCTTCAGAGACTTGAAATTTTTTTTTCATACAAGTCTTTGACTCTCTTGGTTAGGGTTACTCAGAGGTACCTTATGTCATTTGTGGCTATTGTGAAGGGTTTTGTTTCCCTAATTTCTTTCTCAGCCCTTTTGTCTTTTGTATAGAGGAGGGCTACTGATTTTTTTTAGTTAATTTTGTATCTGGCCAGTTTGCTGAAGGTGTTTATCAGCTGTAGGAGTTCCCTCGTAGAGTTTTTGGGGTCACTCAGGAATACTCTCATATCATCTGCAAATAGCCATAATTTGTCTTCTTCCTTTCCCATCTGTATCCCCTTGATCTCCTTCAACTGTCTTATTGCTCTAGAAAGGACTTCCAGAACTATGTTGAAGAGATATGGAGAGAGTGAGCAGCCTTGTCTTGTCCCTGATTTCAGTGGGATTGCTTTAAGTTTCTCTCCGTTCAGTTTGATGTTGGCTATAGGTTTGCTGTATATTGCCTTTACTATGTTTAGATATGTGCCTTGTATCCCTGATCTCTCCAAGACTTTAAACATGAATGGATGTTGGATTTTGTCAAAGGCTTTTTCAGCATCTAGGGAGATTATCATGTGTTTTTTTTTCTTTCAGTTTGTTAAAATGGTGGATCACATTGATGTATTTCCGTATATTGAACCACCCCTGCATACCTGTGATGAAGCCTACTTGGTCATGGTGGATGATATCTTTGATGTGTTCTTGTATTCGGTTTGCGAGTATTTTGTTGAGTATTTTTGCATCAATGTTCATAAGGGAAATTGGCCTGAAGTTCTCTTTTTTGGTTGGGTCTTTGTGAGGTTTAGGTACCAAGGTGACTGTGGCTTCATAGTGTGAGTTTGGTAATGTTGCTTCTGTTTCGATTTTGTGGAATAGTTTGAAGAGAATTGGAGTTAGCTCTTCTTTGAAGGTATGGTAGAATTCTGCACTGAAACCATCTGGTCCTGGGGTTTTTTTGGATGGGAGACTTTTGATGACCGCTTCTATTTCCTTGAGGGATATAGGACTATTTAATTGATTTACCTGGTCCTGATTTAGCTTTGGTAAGTAGAATCGATCCAGAAAATTGTCCATTTCATTTAAATTTTCAAATTTTGTTCCGTATAGACTTTTGAATTAAGTCCTAATGATTGCTTGGATTTCCTCAGTGTCTGTAGTTAGGTCCCCTTTTTCATTTCTGATTTTTTTGATTTGGATGATGTCTCGCTGACCTTTAGTTAGCTTGGCTAAGGATTTGTCTATCTTGTTGATTTTCTCAAAGAACCAGCTCTTGGTTTCATTGATTCTTTGATTTGGTTTATTTCTTTCTAATGGATTGATTTCAGCCCTGAGTTTGATTATTTCCAACCATCTGCTCCTTCTTGGTGTGTCTGCTTCTTCTTTTTCTAGGGTTTTTAAGTGAACCATTAAGTTGCTTGAATGCGCTGTCTCAAATTTCTTCTTGAAGGCACTTAGTGCTATGAACTTTCCTCTTAGCACTGCTTTCATTGTGTCCCACAAGTTTGGGTATGTTGTGTCTTCATTTTCATTGAGTTCTAGGAAGATTTTAATTTCTTTCTTTATTTCTTCCCTGACCCAGCTGTCTTTTAGTAGCAAGTTGTTCAGTTTCCATGTATGTGTAGGCTTTTTGCTGTTTCTGTTGTTTTGAGGTCCAGCTTTATTCCATGGTGATCAGACAGGATACAAAGGATTATTTCAATCTTCTTGTATCTGTTGAGGCTTGCTTTGTGACAACTATGTGGTCTATTTTGGAGAAGGTTCCATGAGGTGCTGAGAAGAAGGTAAATTCTTTTGTGTTTGGGTGTAAGGTTCTGTAAATATCTGTTAGGTCCATTTGATTCATGACCTCTGTTAGAGATATTGTTTCTTTGTTTAATTTCTGTTTTGTTGACCTGTCCTTTGTTGAGAGTGGGTTGTTGAAGTCTCCCACTATTAGTGTGTGGGGATCTAAATGTGGTTTAAGTTTTATCAATGTTTCTTTCACAAATGTGGGTGCCCTTGTATTTGGGGCATAGGTGTTCAGGATTGTGATGTCTTCTTGGTGGAATTTTCCCTTGATGAGTATGAAGTGTCCTTCCCCATCTCTTTTGATTAATTTTGGTTGAAAGACTATTTTATCAGATATTAGAATGGCTACTCCTGCTTGCTTCTTGTGTCCATTTGCTTGGAAAGCCGCCTTCCATCCCTTTACCCTCAGGTAATGTCTGTCTTTGTGACTTAGGTGTGTTTCTTGTATACAACAGATTGCTGGGTTTGTTTACGCATCCATTCTGTTAATTTGTGTCTTTTTATTGGAGAATTAAGTCCATTGATATTGAGAGAGAGTAATGACCAGTGGCTGTTAGATCATTTGAATTTGATGTTGGCTTTGGTCATACAGTTGTGTGCTTGGTTGCTTTTTGTTTTACTGTACTGGGGTTATTTATTTCCTGTGTTTTCTTGAATGTAGCTAGCTTTCTTGGGTTGTATTTTCCCTTCCAGTGTCTTCTGTAATGCTGAATTTGTTTGTAGGTATTGTTGAAATTTGTTTTTGTCATTGAATATCTTGTTTACTCCATCTTTGAGGACTGAGAGTTTTGCAGGGTATAGTAGCCTGGGCTGACATCTGTGTTCTCTTAGGGTCTGCATGATATCTGTCCAGGCCCTTCTGGCTTTCATAGTCTCTGTTGAAATGTCAGGTGTGATTCTAATGGGTTTGCCATTATATGTTACTTGGCCTCTTTCTCTTGAAGCTTTTAGTATTTTTTCTTTGTTCTGTATACTTACAGTTTTGATTATTATGTGGCAGGAGTATTTTCTTTTCTGGTCTAATTTATTGGGTGTTCTGTAGGCCTCTTGTATTCTTATTGGCCTCTCCTTTAAGTTGGGGAAATTTTCTTCAATGATTTTGTTGAAAATATTTTCTGGGCCTTGGTGCAGGGAATCTTCTTTTTCCTCTATTCCTATTATTCTTAGGTTTTGTCTTTTTATGTTGTCTTGAATTTCTTGGATGGTCTGTGTCAGGAATTTTTTAGATTTAACATTTTCTTTGACAGATACATCTATTTCTTCCATTGTATCTTCCACACCTGAGATTCTTTCTTCCATTTCTTGTAGCCTATTGGTTATGCTAACCTCTGTAGCTCCTGCTTTCTTCCCTAAGTTCTTTCTCTCCACAATTTCTTCCATTTGTGTTTTTTAATTT
Organism: Meriones psammophilus; assembly: GCA_036365155.1. Classification (NCBI taxonomy): domain Eukaryota; kingdom Metazoa; phylum Chordata; class Mammalia; order Rodentia; family Muridae; genus Meriones; species Meriones psammophilus. The sequence continues at coordinate 120,086 of JAEOAE010001233.1, forward strand.
TTCCAATTCTATCTTCAGGTCTTGAGCTATTTTGTTGGTTTCCTTCCCCTGTCTGACTGTATTTTCGTGTTTTTCTGTCAATTCCTTCAGCTATTTGTTTGAACAATCCACTGTTTCTTTTATTTCATTCAGTGATTTAAGCATTTCCTCTTTAAAGGCCACATGCTGTTTGGCTTCAGTTTCTTCTATTTCTTTTCATATTTTATTTTTTCCTCTGTTATCATCTTCTTGAGCATAGATGTTAGGTTGTCTCCTTGAATTTCATTTATGCTGGGGTGTCTAGGGCTATTTGCCCCTGGATAACTGGGTTCTGGAGATGCCATAATGCTCTGGCTTTTGTTGGTTGACCTTTTATGCTGTCCTCTACCCATTGGGCTATCTTAGTTGTTTTAATTTAGTTTCTGGTTGTTCCTGGACTGTTGTAGTGGAGAGAATCCCTTTGGCAGGAAGATGGTTTTTCCTCAAGGAAGCCTTCCCAGCTTTTTGGGTATAGTCCCTGGATGTCTGGTGTTTTTCAGGAGTTGTTACAGCTCACCTCAGGCATAGAGACCTGGCTGGTAACTGTGGTCCTGATTAGTCAAGAGGGCTCTCCTCTCAGTGGGAGAAGTCCTGGAGACAGCTGCCCTCCTTCTGGGTTTCTTGCTGTAAATTTAGTGATCAGCTGCTGTAACCTGTGTGTCCAGTGGTTTGGTCGGTTTTGTTAGGGATAACTGGTTGCCCCTTGGAGCAGTATCTGGGGTTGATGTAAGGGTTCCTGGTCTTTTGTAGGACTGAGGTTGGGGCTCTGTGCCCCAGAATCCAAGAGGTAATCTGTGGCGGGTGAGTATTGCTCTGATGTCTTGGGGCATTCAGTACTGTCTGTAAGGAGTAGTTGGTATGAAGCAGGCCTCTGAGCTGGCGGAGTGTGCACCCACCTGTTAGTCTGCGGGAGCTGAGTTTCCAATCACTCTGTGCTCCCTGTTTGGGCCCACATCTGTGATGGCTGGGCATACTCACCTGTTTGTGATTGGCAGTCTGCTAGACTTTCCCTTTGTGACCCCAGCAGCACGGTTTCTTCCTTCTCTGTGGGGTCCTCTCTGGACAGGGGTTCCCAGTCCCTGTTGTACTGGGGCGCGCAGCTTGTCTATACCGCTGAGCGCAAAGCTCTCTGTGTGGCAGGAATTCGGCTGTGATGGCGGCAGAGACCTTCCGGGGAAAGACTGGGTGACCTGCGATCAGACCCGCAACCCTGCTTCCCTGTGGGGTTCCCCAGGACTGGGACTCCCAGTCTCAGGTACCCTTGTGCCCACAGATCAGCCTGGGAAAGTGACTGGGACATGCCTGCTTGCTGCTCCAGCCTGGAGACCCAAAGCTTGCTTTACCTGGGATTTCTTCCGGGTTCTGGCTGGGTAGCCTTGAGTGGACCCGACCGATTCCCACACTGTGGGAGCTTCCCCTCACCTGGGAAACACGATCAATGTAGTTTCAGGGCCCTGAGTTCAGTCTCCTGGTCTCTGCACGGAGAGTTCTGTCCTGCTTCTCAGACACGCTGTTCTCCTGGCACTGCCATCTTGGCTCCCCCCAATATCTCCCATTTTTAATATGCTTTAAATTATTTTTTATCTCTTTATAACTCATAATTT